>JAGFPH010007576.1:28931-52951 GCA_018207615.1 Philaenus spumarius | reverse complement strand
TTTGTGCTATATCGTTCGAAGGGTAATTATATTTAATACAATCCTGTTCAAAGGTAATTCAGGTACAGACCCCGGAACAAAGAACAAAATTGATAGAAAGCTCCTGATAAATGATTTCTTCACTATATCTGTGTAAAGTTTTTGCTCAATTTCTCCCACTCATAAGCCCGGTGCAATTTTTGAGTTATATTGTTCGAAAGGTAATTAAATTTACTACAATCCTGTGCAAAGGTAATTCAGGTACCATCCCCGGAACAAAGAACAAAACTGATAGAAATCTCCTGATAAATGTTTTTTGTATTATCAATGTAAGGTAATTACACAATTTCTCCCACTCATAAACCCAAGTGCAATTTGTGAGCTATATCATTCGAAAGACAATTAAATTTACTATAATCCTGTGCAAAGATATATTTGGAACAATTTCCGCAACAAGGAACAAAATGCATAGGAATCTCTCATTATATAATACTAGGTATTCCCTGATAAGAAAATTCGGCTATAGTAATGCGGCAGTGCTGCTTACGGGTTTTTTTTTTCTTTAAATTGCAGAATAAGAAAGGCAATAAAATAATAATCTCTTATGATTGTCAAAAAAAATTTATTTTGCCGAAAGTTCCTGAGTGGAAGGCAAAACCTTTACAACTTTTCTGTGTTTGAAGGGGATTCTAACGAAAGCCAGACTAAAGAAAACATAATTCTTATCTTTGGACTGAGGATGAATATCTTCACGGACGGGTCAAAAACAGACAAAGGTACAGGAGCTGGAATGTACATGCACAAAGGACCGAACATACAGAAAAGATACACTTGATCAGTTCAAAAATGAATTTAATTCCTTGGGCCTAAACTGTTTGACCAAAGTCTAAATGAAGTAAAAGACAAATTCAAATGGGTTATTTTTAGGGATGTGCGAGATTGACTTTTTGAATTCGAGACGAGAACAGGATTTTGTTTAACAGAAATTATCGAGATCAAGAAAAAGACGAGAGCTGAGGATTAGGAACAAGAAAGAAACGATAGTTTATTAAATACAACTTATCGATATTGAGAAAAACGAAGGTAGCGATTTCGGAACTAGATTGAACCAAAATTTTTATCTCAAGTTGAAAGTGAGAAATATAAAATACTTTTTTAAAATTATTGAAAGGAATATAATATATAATGTATAATTATAAGTTATTAATTATAAGTTAATTATTAACAAGTTGACATTTCGATTTGCTATTGGTACTAAGTTTTTGAAAGATATTACAAATATAATGTATAATGTAAATATTTACGTTAACAGTTGACTATTGATTAATAATCCTTTACACTACATATGCAACATATTCATTTTTATATAATTATATTGATTTTTAGTTAAGTAATAACTGCCATTATTTATTTTACTAAAAACCCAAGGTTATATAAAACTCAATCTCTATTATGCGAAGTTATTTCTCATTAGTCAAGTAATTTAAATAAGATATTGGAATATCCTAATCACTTCCCTGTTGAGTTGTTTGGAAAACTTCTGTTTATCCTGTTTTCATTCTAATGTTACATTTTAAAGTTTTATAAAACGAATAACAATAAAACTCGAGATTTTAAAAACGTAACAAGAAATTTATGGCTGAATCGAGAAAATTACAACTGAGAAATGAATTTTATTCTTGACAACGAGATCGAGTCTATATTGAGTTATTTCTCGTTACTGCTCTAGAGTTTTAAGATCTTGCACACCCCTAGTTATTTTGGTTATTTAAATCTAAATTAAAACAATAGCTTCAGAAAATTTTGATATATTGTAAGTATATTTATCACTAGTCCCCTACTAATAAATTAATTATATGTCTTAAAATCGCATACTAGTACTGATATTAACTTATACCACTATGTTTATAGTATGGAATTCAGATTTGCCTACCAACACTAATGCCGTAGCTTGATGATGTTGGCTGTTGAGTCTTGCTAGTCAATCAAATTGTATGTAATTTTTTTGCACATTATCTAATTGCTGATAATAGAACTTACAGTTTAGTATTAGTATATGATGCCACTTTACAGATGCACTTTGAGAAAAATGGAGGAGATATTTAAAAGATTAATAATAAATGTTTGTTGCCCAAACTATTTGGCAAGTAGTATAACTAATATTTTTAATTGAACTGTAAATGTTTATCTGTCAACTGACGGACACATGCAACTTTTGTCACTGGGCAGTCAAATTCTGTGCCATCACAAAATATACTTAATTGGTTTACAGCCAAAACGTAATGCTAACAACAGTACCTATTTAAACTGCACAGCTCAAACACTGAACATCACGAAAACTAAATTTATAAAAATGTCTTAATTTTTGTAAATTTTATTACCAATGGTACCCTATTTACAATGTCTGTTCACCTTGTGTAAGCAGGGCAGTAGCGTAATTATAGGGTAGAATATACGTTGAAAAATGCCACTGACCCTTGATTTACAGGGGCCCCCTAACTAATTTAGGTTAAATATTATAAATACTGGATGATTTTTGAAAACTTACCACCTCTATTATTTAGAAGACGGAGGTCGGAGATATTATGCAAAATCTGATCTCGTGACTGCTGTTCATCGTCAGGGAGAATCTTAGAAAACCTATTTACAAATCCTCAAAACCCCTCTTCCTCTCCTATCTTCCCATCTCAAAAATTTGTAATAACACTTACAGCTTGTTATACATCAAACCCTTTAATTGCTTAACATAATTATTTGTTCACTACGCTCAACCATTTTTTTATGAACTATAATGTATTAAGATTTCAGAACTATTACATCAATTTAATTTGTTTGGAAAGTTTATTTATGATTATTAAAAGAAAAGAAGTGAGTTTTCCTTAGTGAATCAACTAAGTTATTTTCATTAAGTCCTATTTCCATAGTGTGATACCGTAACCTATTTTATAAAACAATTTACAAATAGTACTTTTAAGCGCATGAAACGAATACGTTAAGCAATTTGTATTTTACCACCACAGAAATTAATGGTTTATAAAGGGTTTTAATTTGACGTAAAAGTAGGTTTTCTAAGGTAGGTTTCTAGGATTTGAGTGTCAAAATCAGATTTTGCATTTATCTTTCCATCTTTGAGTTGTATAACAATTCAAAATATATAATAAAATTTAAATGTATCAATATCGAGAGTTCTATTAAAAATAACCAGAAGGAGAAAGTACTATCTCAGAATGCCAGTTATTAGATTTGTGTAGCCTAACGACACCTAGCGGAAAATATGCGAACTTCCAGAAAAGATGCAAATTGTTAATTAACCCGGTTTTCGGAACTGAAATAAACTAATTAAAATTACTTCCCGATATTTTCGACATGCACTTCCCATATCAAAATCATGCAAAATTATTATATTAATACAAGAAAATTACTACCTTAACCTAATATTAAATTATTCACTAAATATCTATATTTGAAAGTCAAGACCTTCGCCTAACGAATAACAAGTTTAAAGCGGAAACCGTCAGGAAAATTCAATTTACATGAAAACCATAAACTGTGAAGAAAAACCGACATAGCCTATAAACAGAATGAACCTTTTTACACACAAAAAGTCTTTGACAAAATTATGAAATATATACACCGTTAGAATGGGACAATCAGAAAACCAACTTAAAAAATCATTTACAACGTACTGCAGAAGACATCTTGATCTTAGTTGTGCTAGCCACGCCCACGACGGAAGAACTTACCTGTGATTGGACTGCGAATTTACAAGGAATACGAAATCAGATTCTTTAGTTTCTTTAAGTATAAACATACAAAACTAGATTATAAAAGAGGTACCAGTAATATGGAGTTATTTAAGTATTTTATTAAATTTATCTATTATGTCCCACTATAAAATAACTATTAATTATTCTTTTAATGATAGCACTTTAAAAAAAAAACAATTTAATACTCGAAAAGAGAAATTTGTTTAACCATTTCATTTATAAACCCTTACAAACACCACCACCTGAAGTGTATATTTAGTAGGCAAGTGTGTAAAAGTTCTGGAGTGTAACAACAGTGAAAAAAGGATTATTCTTCTAAAAGCTGCCAAAGTAAGCAGTTGCCGAATTGGTTTGTGCTACACAATTTAATAAATTAGATATTTTCGTACCCAATTTAACCATTCAAGACAACCAACAAGATTGGAAGAAGAACCGAAAATACAGATCTGATCAAATATAACCGAATTCCAAGTTAAAATGATAAAGAAGAATTGATACCATTTTGGCGAGACCTTTCTAATTATATTCAGTAGAGTGTCGAAAATCCGAACTAATTGGGACCGAGGGGGGTTCGGATTATCAATTTGTTCGGATTTTTGAAAACAACCAAGAAAATGCCATTTAGGCTAAAATATATGCCCTTTAATCGATTAAAGTGGTTAAACAGTACAAGCAGTAATGAAATTACAATACAATATGTAAGACTACTTACATATTATGATTTAGAAGAACCTGCACATACACAGTAGGGCCAACATGATTACAATTGTAACTCTCAATTACAGTACAGTACAGTTAACACAAACAAAAAATAAAAAAATACTGTATAGTACACTACTGTATGTATGACACACTGTTATAATGATTACACAAAGAGAAATGAATGAACTTTCTGTATGTTTACTGCTAGCGTTAAAGCAGCTTATTAGCGTGACAGTGATACTGACAGCCAGTCTGATGTGAAGGCGCGTGAGAGCAGGTATTAAGAAGTGTGTAAAAAGAGATAATAATATCAAACTGCAATGAAGATTTTTGTGAAATTTTTAATGACGCAATAATAGGAATTTGTGAGAACGAAAATGAAATTTTTGCAGGGGCTGCCTCAGAACGCGTTCGGATTTTTGACGTTTCGGATTATTGACGTTCGGATTATCGACGCTCTACTGTATAGGTTACGTTCTGTTTTTTTACATATTAGTGGTGAAACCACAAAGACTATTAATATAAACTAAAACCCAACGAACATTATTTCACGTTGAAACAATGTATCATTGTGATAAGAACTATGAACTAAGGATTCCCTATTACATAATTTCATTCACCCATAACTATATCATACCAATTTGCTACTTACTAATAACGATTTACTATTTTATTCACCTTTTGTTTCTAGTAATAAAACTATGTATTATAATATTTCTTCCATTAAGATATCAAATTAAACTTGGGAAAAGACGGCACTAACCCCACCGAGATAAAGTTTGCTTGTTTTGTTTAATCAATCAACAGTAACGAACAATATTTATTGAACTATAAATAAACTTATTGTTGGTATTTTATGTCAAAACGATCTTAATTAATGTTGAAAATAATTCTTTTACTTGTTGATTAAAGAATCCAGATTTTCTTTTACTGCTAATAATTGTGTCTTTAATTATTTTACCATATATATTCTAGATAAGATATGTATCAAGTAATGTAAGTATATTACTGTGATATATTTGTAATTTTGATAATTAAGATTCGTAGGTGAAGCTTCCCAAAGATTAACGAATAACATATAAATAAGTGTTGTGTTATAGTAGCTGGTAAGTTTAAAAAAAAATCACCTTGTATAATGTTTTATAATTCATATTTAAAGGTACATAATTATTTTATGTAATTACAAAAAATGTATATATACCCTCTCACAGTGAAGGGACCTACCACACCCCACGTTTGCCACGGATCCCTCAACCTCAAGTTACACCACTATAACAGGAGAATCGGAGAATTTATTACAACAGTTATTTATAACAATTCGTACAGTCATCACAGTCAAATTTTGTGAGGTGAAACCGCTCCAAACTCTGATTGATATAAGAGTATCATTCAGGCCCATATTCAAGTACAGTATATTCAAGTTCCATGAACGCCCATACCTATCCCCCCCCCCTCCACCCTAGTTCCCAGGGAAAGGAAAATATTATGTATATTATTAATTATAGTCAAAGTTATTTTTCTTCAAAGAGATTAGTACTAAAATATGTTTTAAATGTTATGTGCCGTTTGACTTTACATATACTTATTTTATTTTTACAAGAGTTCAAGCATGAGCTGCTGGGTCACTACTTCGTGCGGCCTCTAGGAGTGTTATAGGTCTATGTGTATTCATTGACAATGTAAAGGTAGGGAGGGTACTCCTTAGCACGTTCACTGCTACTCAAATTTTGTATTTCCTATTCTAGGAGCTGACCCTTTACTTTTGATATTTATAGTCTAAACGAGTAGAAATTGCTTTATTTTTTATTTTTGAACCTTTTAAAATTGTCATGCGAAGCACGCAATGCTGTGTGTATTGAAAATACTCCCAATAAGGGGGTTGGCGTGTGAATAAGCATGTAATGCACTGTGTATTGAAAATACTCTCAATACGGGGGTTGGCGTGCAATGCACTGTGCGTCGGCAGCTTTTCATAGTGTTTAGTGTCAAGCTCACATGTGCGTCCTTAACAGTGAACGTGTTACGCCCCATACCCCGGTCTAGCCCCCCCTAGAAAATATCATATGAGCGCCCATATCAAGTTCAATAATAGAATAATTTTGTATATTTTTTAAATCATTTACAAAATTTATATTCAAAATACCGGTAGTAAAAGATTTTATTTTAGATGGTTTTTTTATAACATTATATTTTGAAAACTTGGGACCCTAAAAATCTGGGCCCTGTGAAGGCTACGGGGGCCTTATCTACGCCACTGTAACAGTATCATCGATTACAGTGTCATAGTATATAAAGTAACTTTAAGTCTGTACAAGAACTATCATAACATGAAATGGAATAAAATCTTAATTTTTTTAATACTTTGCAAATACTGTTTTGCATGATCCAGTAACTGAATTAGTTTGCTTTTTATTATTTGTCCAAAATACCTCACCTTCTTAAAGCATTCTAAATCCTTGCTTTCAAAATTTAGTTTAGAAATTTGTCGACTACTATTAAATTCAGAATTTAATGATAAGTTGTGTTTTTACTTTATTTTAATTTATAATTTTTAGAAAGTACCGTTTAGAACAGAATTACAATATGTTATTAGTTCTCTTCGTTAATGCATTAGTACTAATTGAATGCAGAACTATTCTAATCAACTAACACAGTATAGACGGAATAAATTAAATTTGAAACAGTTGAAGTTTGCCCTCAATAAAATCAAACAGAGAACAGCAGTCTAACGAGCAAGCCAAAAATAAATTGTCTTCATTACTACCAGATGCTGTTAAAAGATCGTACATTTAATTTTATGTCTGTTACAAATATTTACTGGTTTTGGATTGGTAAAGCAAAAAGATAAAATTTATTTATCATTCCAGTAATCAATGCTAGTGCTTTGCCCTGTTTTAGTTGGTTCAGTTTCAAACTCAATTTAATTTTATGTTTATAGTTTCATCGTTACTGTAGGCTACTGCGGAGAAATATCTTTTGAAAAACCATGAAGAAATATAAAGTTGACTACAAAAAATAAAAAAAGATTAAAAATGTATGTACTTATTTTAATCCAAAGAGTAAAACTATAATTTCTCAAATTTTCTGTTTTCATAATTAATTATTACAATTTTTTTTACTTCAGGTACAAATAAACCGTTTTTGTTATATATTTGTCTGTTTAATAATATACTGTTGCTTGATAGTTCTTGTTCTGGGTTACCATGGTAACTAGCCATTTACATTATTGTTAATAAATACAAATGGTTTTCTAACATATATTAGGATGTTTTATTAAATTTCAATAATTTAGAATTTTATCTAGTAAAAAAAGAATATTTAAGTTTGAGTACAATTTTCTGCCAATCCTAACGTAACACTTTCACTAAAGTTTGTCGACGCGTTTCTTAATTCCTCCATTATCGAGACCTATTTCACTACTTCGAAACGCGTCGACAAACTTTAGTGAAAGTGTTACGTTAGTATTGGCAGAAAATTGTACTCAAACTTATTTCATGGATCCTAGCAGATATAATTTGTATAATAACTTCAAAAGAATATTTATTTATTATTTATTAGTGAATGTTTTGTTCATTTTATTTTCATTTAAAGTGACAGTTGCAATTTGTTTGAAATTAGTAAACAGCATTTCAATGAGTAAATATTTTCATTTAAATTAAACATTTCAGTTAAAAATTGAATTTAAAAATTTTATTAGTCAAAAAATTGGATATAAAAGTCTTTCTCAACTCTACGTTATATCTTGTAAAATATAATAACCCATAAATTAAAAATTTTAAAAATCCCCGAATGACTAAACAGATTTTCTTGAATCGTAGCAAAGAACACTTCTCAATCAAGTTACCGGTACCTTTAAAAAAAAAAAACTAAATCAAAATCAGTTCACCCGTTTGGGAGCTAGATTTAGATACACAGACACACATGTTAAATTTATAACACCCATCTTTTTGTGTTGGGGGTTAAAAACTGCTTTAATCAAGAAATCTACTAATTATGAAGCAGATTTTATGTTGAATGACGTCACTTTTATGCAGTATTCATATCATACAATTAACATTTTAAACCTTCATTAATTAATTTTTATTATGATCATGTAATTGAAATCTGTTTCACAATTAGTAGATTTCTTGATTAAAACAGTTTTCTTTTGCAATATGTAACGTAGAGTTGAGGAAGTCTTTAAAAAAATTTTTTTTGTCGGCTACTAATCAAATTCAATTCAGTTAAGTAACAAGAACTAGTTGAAGTGAATAAATCTTTCAAGTGAACTAGATCCAAAAGAGTTGTTCAGTCAGGTGAACGTACTTGTCCTGTTGTAATTAGTTGTATAATATAATATAATCAATCAGTGTGGCTCTGGACTGCAAATCTGGGCAATGTTTTATTTATACGAAGGAGGTTCCACAATTACAACTAGTTATTAATAATGTGTAAAATTATTATTACTAACTACATTTATATATTACTTTTGATTTCTAAGCTTGCCTTTAGCAGTCGTTATTTCTTCAATAATTGTGCTCTCATAACAAGCCACTACAGCAATTTTAGTCTTACACTTCTAAAATTTTATATTTACAACTGGCTACTTTATCAGTTACAACTCCCCTTCTTTTATAACAAGGAACAGAAACTCCACATTAACAATATGATGCTTCTCTTTCCAATATATGAAAAGCAATCACATGAACAACTCCATCCAGTCTCTTCTAATTTATTTTAACAACTTCCTTTTTCTTTTATTTCTTCAAAGCTCAACTTTTGTCATCAGGATAAGGCCTTAGCAGACTATCAGCAGACTAGAGAGAGACACAACTATCTCGTTGAGGTTTTATTTAAAGTTTTAGAATGTTCTTCTTTTTGTTGATCTGAATTTAGTCAATCTTTCGAATAATCATGTATATAGTATGCATTGGGAACAAAATATTGTGCGACCTGGATAAATTATTGAGGTAATTTAATGGATAAATGATGGATTGATCTAGTTTCAAACAAAGATGTTTTCAAGTCAGTTAAATTGCTGCCACTTTGAAATCTATAAACTTAACTGTCTGTATATAAAACACGAGATGGAATTTGACGTACAATTTATAGATATTTATTGTATTTTACAAAGAGAAAGAGGTTTGTGTTTGTTTACTACGGTAAGATTTAACTAAAAAACTCCTTAATTTTTATGAACTTTAAAGATATGTTAATAGTGGTTCAGCCGGGTAACAGAGGTTAAATTTTTGTTCAAAATAGGGCTTAGAAGTGGATGAAAATGTTTTTTTAAATCTTCTGTTTGGGGGCTTAACACTGGTTGCTAACCCATTAAAGATAATAAAAACAGTAAGTGGAAGAAATTTAGCATTGAAAGATCTGTAAACAGATGATTTTTTCTGTTTTTTCTATCAATTTTGAATAATTTGTGAACCCAATTACCGAGTATCATGGGTTTTGTTTTATCATGATTTTAAAAAATATCACAGTAATTGAAAAAAACTTAAGTTGACTTTTCTATAACTTTGGTTGGCTAAAGCATTCAGGATAAACAAAAATGAAGAAATGTTGGAAGTAAGAGCTGATTTATCTATTAAGGTTTCTTTATAATATTTGTTTTTATCTAGCAGCGAGAACAGTAGAGCACAGCCAAGCAATGTAATATATTATAATAGTGTAGAGACATCCAAACTTATAAATTAAATAAGTAATTGTTATTTGATTTAACAACCTTCTCATACTAAACATCTGGATTAGGCAAAGTTTTATAATTTAACTGAGCACAAAAATAACAGTGTAATTATACAGCGACAAAGTGACCAAATAAAGTGGATTTTTTATATTTTGAAAGTTCACATTAAACTGAGTCTAAAAACACAAACCATTTTTGCAGTAGGAAAATATTATAGAGAGAAGAAAACATATAAAATGCAGTTAAAGATCAGCATTTTCACCATGGTCGCAATAAAGAAATGAAACTAAGCACATCACTGACACCAAAAATAAAAATGTGTTAATCATTTTAATTTACATGGAATAATAAAAAATTGAGCTCAGAAACCAATGCAACGTGATTTGATGAAAAGTAACAAAAGATTGAACACAAATATTTACAATGTTGCCAAATTGAACAATATGTAATTGTGTTTGTCGTGCACATGTTCAAGTTACTGCAGATGATGGGAGTAGTAAGAGAATAGAGAGGTGCTATGTAAAATTTGGCCAAAATAAAGTAAAACATATATAAATATAGGTAATTATTGTAGTAAGAAGTGCAACTTATCTACTGCAATTATTGCAACCTAAAGAAATACATGAATTAAACTTACTGAAACTCTTTAGTCACAATATGTTTTCTGTTTGTTAATTTTTATATAACTTGTTACTTTTTGAAAAAAAGGTGCTCATCTGGTGTTACTGTTATATCTATCAGCTTAGCAAAGACTGCTGGAAGTTCGCTATGTTAATTCACGTGTTGGTTTTGTTGTTTGTTTTTTTTATATTTGTTTTGTATTTGATTGGCTACAGCCAGTGGAATGTGTAATTTCATTAAATTTAATGGAAAAAGTGAAGTTTTGTTTCATCGTTTTCAAATTGAATGGAAAAAAACACCGAGTGTGTTATGTGAATGACAACATTTTTAGCGTAGTAAATGAATGCGTTAGCTGATTTTTATTTTATTTCCACAGAAATTCAAGGTTTTTAAAGGACTTCAATTTTATGTATCACAAGGCGCATAATATGGGTCCTTTACAAAATTTTTAAGATGGGGAGGTAGGAGGAGGTTTGGGGTTTTGGGATTTTTTAAATAGGTTTTCTAATGTTCTCCCTGCCGGCGAATAACAAGATCAGATTTTGTATAACTCTTTCCATTTATCTTTCAATATTTTTTTTTTTTTTTTTTCTTTAACTCTTTAAATAGTAAAGTCTGTAATTTTTCAAAAAAATCACCCTGTATATATTTATTTTGTTTTCTATGATCATATAAAGAAATTTCATTTTTTAGGACAAGCTGAAGTTCCTTATTTTTTCCAAAGACAGGTACAGAGTTCAGGTAGGAGTGAATAATTCCAAAGTAGAATACATGCAGTAGAACCATAAATGTTTCAGTTAGTGTCAAATTATTATTTTGAATGAATTTAGCTCATAAAGAAAGATTGTATATTCCAAAAGTCTACTGCCAAGCTAATCAGTGTTAACAAATATATACAGAGTTTTCATAAAGTCCCTTTAACCCAATTTATTATATTTGTTATTGAAAATAAGTTAATAAAACAAAGTATATATCTTGTGTTGCATAACAGGACACATTTTCTGACATAGCTGAACTTCTATGATTTTAGGGGACTTTTAGGGGGAAGGGGGGGGTTTACAATTTCAAATGTAAAGGTAGGTCATATAATACACCATTGAAAAGCTTATTAAAAGAAAAACAGAATGGCACAAACTAGAGCTTAATATCTTGCTTCGTTTCAAAGAAATAGACAACCAAAGTTTTGGAAAATGATATGATTGAAATTGTTAAACGTCTTACCCCCCTAAGCCCCCAAAATCATAGATAGTCAGATATATAAAAAAAATTCCTGTTATGCAACACAAGATATACCGTATACAAAGTTTTGTTAACTTATTTTCAGTAGGAGCGTAACAAAAATAATGAGGAGGGATAACAGAACTACTATATTATCTTTGCAACCCTAATTTGTTATTGAGATGATGTTGCCAAGCCTGTAGTAAGAATAAAGGGGAAGGGAGCCTATTACTTTCTGCAGGAAACAGTGGTTCAATGAGGCAAGCAGCTTGCTTTTTTTTATTAATGCTACACTTTTCTTATTCCGTTTAGATTATTCGTGTAAAAATATATAAGGATATGGTACCCACAAAAATGTACTACATCTGAGAAACCATAAAATATTCTATACCTAACAAAATTCACAGGAATATTCATTTACGAAGAAATCCGAATCTAAAACTTCGGTATTGGGAACAATAAAAATAAAAACGGGCAAAAAGTCTAAAAGCCGCAATAAAGAAAAGTTGCTCTAGAAGGTCGGACGCAGTCAGCTCTGAGCTAATGTAAAAGATAGGAGTCAAGTTGGTAAAGTGTCGTTTGTAAAGTTATCGTGTAAATCTCTATGATGAGTACTGCTTTCAAATAGTTCCGCCAGATCGCGTAGTGGCGCCGACATTGGCGACTCTGGTAGCAGTTTATCAAAGCTTTCCGATCTGATACTAATTATTACAAGTTTGACTTTGCGATTTACTTTGATAGAAACCCTTTCAGGTTTTATTAACTTGCCTAACTTGGAAGTAACAATTGTTTCTGGTAGATTTATATTGTCAGTTCCGAATTTGTGATTTATTTTATTTTGAAAATTATTAAAGAGTAATGGATTGTTAAGGTGGTTGCAACGATCAGGTTGAAGGGGCTGATTCTAACAACGAACATTTCTTTAAAAAATGTAAACCAATATAAAAAAACACGTTTGTTTATTTTCGCGTGATTATTAGGAATAGTCTCAAAAACAGTCTAAAGGATAAAAATGTTCTTTTACTCCTAGATCTATATCTACGTAAAAGCCTGTGCGTTATGAACGTCCAGCCCGTTTTACGAATCGGAGCCAAATTGGGCATTAATTTGCACTAGAGAGAGCTAACGTAGCGTCGAAAAGATTATTTCAATTTCTGACATGTAAGGGGTTAAAATGTTGTAATACCTAAAACAATACACCTTTAATTCCCATTAGTTTACTTCTCTTGAAACTAGAAAGCTCAAATTTGGTATTGTATATCAAAAATGTTACATAGAAAAAGTAAACCAATCGAATTTCCGTTACTACCTTCAAAATAGGGTAACCACCACACCACTATAAAACAAATAAAAATGCCACTAATTTCTTATAAGCTAGAGAGCTGAAATTTGAGTATGCAAGAAAGAAACACATTTTTGCATTTCGATTATTTGAGTCTAAGGTGTGAATTGGGATAACTACCAGTACAAATAAATAATAATTAGTACACTTTTTATGAAGCTAGAGACCTTAAACTAGGCACATGTTACTCTTGTTGGTCAGGGTGTTTCTTAAAGAGGACGCCAAACTTCTGGAGTGGGTTCCTTACATAAAAATAAATAAAAAAGTTCAAACATGTGTAATAAAACTCTTCGTTTTCCAGATATCCGCCATTTTGTTTGTATTTACAAAATAATTCATATCTAGAAAAATGTTTGACTGATTGAGTTCACTTGGAATGAAGTTTAACCTAACTGTCTCAAGAAAAATAAACGATTATATCCAATCATGCGTTTCAAAATGGTGGCTGTTTGAAAATTCCAAACCTAAATTACTCAAAAACCGTACATTTTAACAAAAAATATGAAGACACCTTTTTTGTAGCCCTTTTGATTCCCTATAGGATGGTGTAACTGTCAAAACAATAAAACAATCGGATGAAGGATAATAGTTAAGTTATGTGTAATAATTGTTCGTTCAATTCGCGATCCTATACCAACACGCACAGAAAACAGCAATATTGTATGTACTTTAGCTGTCATTAATCATTATCCTTAGCTATTATCATTCATTCGATTATTTTGATACTTACACAATCCGATAGGGGAATCAAAAGGGCTACAAAAAAGGTATCTTGAAATTTTTTGTTGAAATCTACGGTTTTTGAGTAATTTAGGTTTGAAATTTTAAAACAGCCGCCATTTTGAAACGCTTGATAGTATATAATCGCTTATTCTTCGTGAGATAGATCATTTTTAGGATAAACTTCATGCCAAGTTTGATCTCAATCAATAAACATTTCTCTAGATATGAATTATTTTGTAAAAAACAAAATGGTGGTTATCTGGAAAACGAAGTGTTTTAGGGTACATGTTTATAGGAACGTTTTTATTTATTTTTATGTAAGGAACCCACTCCAGAAGTTTGGTGTCCTATTTACAAAAACACCCTGTATCTAGGAAAGAAAAAAAAAACAATTGAATTTACGTCTAAGAAGTCAAATATTTTTCATACCCAATATTTTAGTCGTAGATGTGAAATGTACCTCGAAAGCTGTCTACGAGGGTAGAGCCCGACCTAACGGAAAAAAAAATTGGAAAACAAAATGTCTGTATTTCTCAACATAGTTGCATTTTAGCTCAATACACTTTCCCCAGTGTTGTTCAATAGCTTCGATACAATGTTTAACTTTGAGCTCCTAAAAATAGTAATTTTAAAGTTTGGAAAGAGAAAATAATCCGAGGAAGCTAAATCTGCCATATGGGGTGCGTGACACCATGACCTTCCCAAGCAGATAGAACAGTCTTCGCCTTCTTTGGACCCGATTCTCTCTTTTCCCTCGATTGTGTTGACTTTTCCTTGGTCTCAGGTGTGAATTGATGGACCCATGTTTCGTTATGAATCGACG
Organism: Philaenus spumarius; assembly: GCA_018207615.1. Taxonomy (NCBI): domain Eukaryota; kingdom Metazoa; phylum Arthropoda; class Insecta; order Hemiptera; family Aphrophoridae; genus Philaenus; species Philaenus spumarius. The sequence goes on along the minus strand of JAGFPH010007576.1, from coordinate 38,105 downwards.
CAAAACTTCGGCTTTATTGCTGCAAAAAATCTCCAAACACTCGATTGAAATATCCTCCCGACTCTGTTTTGTTCCGTTATGAGCAAACGAGGCACTCTTCTTGCGCACAGCTTTCTCGCGTCCAAATTTTGAGTAGGACTAAATATGCGATGTTGTCTACCATGTCTGTTAACTCGTGGACGGTCATACAATACAATTTTGTACATTTGGTCGACCACTGCGATATTCGTCTTGACAGCTAGTTTAAAATCTGCCGCCCAATATGTTGTCAATGTAAACGAAGAAGCAGAATAGAATCTAACTCTAACGGCTTTGATATTGGTTGGACTGAGACCTTTCAAACTAAAGTATTCTATAATATTGCCACGATCAATTGTTTCAGTTTTTACAAATTTGAAGGCTGTCAAACAAATACACTAAACAACGTAACGTCTTCAAATTTTGAACTTAAGCTTTATAAGGTTGGCACATTTGACCAGTAATTGTTTTCAAACAACAACCGCCATCTATACATAATGTCGTGTACCCTAGTATGCCTAAATGGAAAACAGATCGTTTTTTGAATTGAGTGTAGCCTAATGGTAAAGGTGAATATTTAGCCATTAGTATTGGTATATTAGCCATTAGTATATTGGTATTCCTTTCATTCATATCTGCTAGCGAATCCGCTGGAGCCTACTAGTAAAATTACAAAGAGGTAAACTTTGTGCCCATGTTTGGGGTTCTCAATAAACAACTGGACCTATTTGAACAATTGTTTTCTGGTGGATAATTTAGTTATTTCTTAGTAATATAGCTCATTACTTTTTTAGAATATTTAATTTTAGTACGTATAAAAATAAATATTTATAATGGCAAGTTACGTAGGTACACATTTATTTTTAGTTGCTATGATAACTAATAATAAATAATATGGTATTAGTGTAGATGAGGGTGATAATAGAAATTAGAATAATGTTTAGACATTTTGAAATTAGACACTTAACCGAGTCCAAAAACGCTGTAGATGAGGGTGACCATGGAAATTAGAATAATGTTTAGACATTTTGAAATTAGACACTTAACAGAGTCCAAAAACGCAAAACGTAATAGTCGCCGATAAAAATTGTATAGGAAATACGAGGGAAATAAAACATAAAGTGCAAATTAAAGGTTATCTGGTGATCCCGGCTGTCATTTAGAAAAGATGCGGACTCTTAGCATTCTCTTAGTCCGCCTCGGACGATGTAATTTTGACCTGGGTATGACAGGAGACGACGGTAAAATTCAGCTAAGCACTGGTTAGTGAAAAGATCAGAGATTAGTACTACTGTATAGGTCTACTTATCTAATGATAATTCCAAAGATGCCACTTAACAGATTTGTTAGGCTAGGTTAGGTTAGCGCCAGGTTCAAGCGTAAATAAGGAACCGAGTCCAGCTGCCAATCAGAAAAGGTCCGAACGCTTTGTCAGCTTTTACTAAATATTTTGGGGTTGACTCAGACTCTCTGTCCTAGATTCTACATAAATACTCCTTAACTAGAAATATCCCTGACTATTTCGAAGCCCAACTCTCGCGCTTATTCAATATATTTAGGCCTACTATAATTAACAGAAGTTTCCTTGTACAAAATCTATCATATGTATGAGGTTTAAACGAGGCAGGATTTAACATAGTCTCAGCCTTAGGCAGTTTGATTAGGCAATCTCGAAAACACATGTTAGCTTTCATAATGATCCCTCCACTTATAGGATTTGCAAGCTAAAAGTATGGGGTACAGTATATTTCGAAGAAGAATGTATGGATGAATTGTAAAAAGTATTTGTTAAAGTTGTATTTTATTTGTAGAGTGATTATTTTATCGTCGGTAGGCTACTTTAATTGGATTCACGTAAACTATTGATCTTATACAAAAGTTTAAATATGGAACCTTCATTGCTTTTTACAACGTTTTTTTTTTCAAACGTTTAAAACCGTCAACTAATCCAAAATCTCGTTTTTTTTTTGTTATCTCACATTTTCGGTGCAAATTTGTAATCGATTTTAAAAACTAACTTCCTGATGGTCTAGAAATTTTAAACATAGCTCAGTAGTGGATGTTAATGCAATAATATTGGGTCACACACACACACCCTCACCCCACACATATGCTCATACACACAATAATATAATATTAATAAAAATAATAATAATATTAGTTTATTAAAAAACCCCGCGAGACAGTTCTTATTAAAATTAAACCCCAAAAGTGTGGTAAATTAAATTATGAATTATCTCTATTATGAATAATTTATATCTGTTGTAAATACACAACACCAGTAATCTAGTAATTAAATTATTTTCTAGTAATTAAATTGTGAATGATCTCTGTTATTGGCAATTCAGGTATGTAAAAGTGAACATACAAATCTAAAAATAAATACATTTTGTAAACGCGTTTTTAAAAGGCACTAAAAAGTATAAAATAATATCTCCTTTAAAAATATTAAAATCCCATATATTAATTTTTCTTAAAATTGGTGTTGGTGAATTTTAAAAGAAATACAAATGCTTGCAAAGTTTAAAACAAAAACGTGGGGTGCGTGCAATATATATAGATAATTTTTGCATGGATGCAACTGTAAGGATTATTAGTAGTAGCTCTAGTAGTGAAAACTCAATGATAGTTCAAATCAATTGCTTTGCAAGATAATTACAATATTTATTGTACTGGTGAATCTTATCTTTCGCATGCGCCCAATGTTTTTTGTTTTGAATTTTGCAATCATTTTGATTTCTTTTCATATTCACCAACACTAATTTTAAGAAAAATTTGCACAGGTGTTTAGAAAAAAATGTATCTAAATATTTATTAAATGTAATAAAAGTCTGCTTTGTATCATTTTAAAGTGTGTCATGATATCCATTTTTGTATGTAAGTTAATGTAGGATGTAGACTAAATTTTATGGCAGTGCTTAAAAAAAACTAATTACTTGTTTCAAAACTTGATTTTCAGAATTTTTAGTTGGGTTTGTTTTTTAATAAAAATAAACATGCAAATATCGTATCGCTCGCAGATATTAATAAAATGAATGAAAGAAATATCGAGTAAATATTGAGACTTCACTAGCCCAAAAATAAGGCGAGTTTTGTCAAAATCAATCTATTACAAGATATTACGTGCTATTACAAGATACAGTATTACATGCTATTACAAGATACAGTATTACATGCTATTACAAGATACAGTATTAAATGCTATTACAAGATACAGTATTACATGCTATTACAAAATATTACAGTGTCATTAAGCGATATTAAGTCCTACTAGAATATATTAAGTGGTATTTGAAGATATTACGAGCTATTATATGATATTACGTGCTACTACAACATAATATGTGCTATTACAAGATACTACATGCTATTACAAGATATTTCGATCTATTACAAGATATTTCGATCTATTACAAGATATTACGTGTTATTACATGATATTGTGTGCTATTACAAGTACAATCACAAATTTTCAGAACAATCTGTATGGGGTTATAATTTCGTATGGGGCTAGGAGAAATTATTTTATACTTTTTAGTCCGTTTTAAAAACGTGTTATATTACAAAAAAAATGTTAATAACTATTTAACGTGTATTTTGGTTTACCGCTGGGGTCAAGAAAACATTTCGTAGACAGTCAGGCCGATGCAGTGGGTCATAAAATCCATTTACGTCGTTTTAAAGATCATAAACATTATTGCCATGCATGTTTAAAACCTCTAAATAAAATTCTATAAAACCACGAAAACCAATATTAGCCAATAACTAGAGTATATTATACATTTTTTATGCATGTTATTACACCAATTTTAAGATCGTAAAGATTATTGTCATACAAGTTTAAACCCAACCAGTAAAAATTTCTAAAACCATGAAACAGTTAACTCACATCTACTTCATTATTTCATTAATTTTAATGATCATTAAGATGGATATATGTTTAAAGATGGATAGTTTTATGGCAATTAATTGTCTACTGTACTGAAAAAATAAAGGCATCTAGCATTTGTTATAAGATAAGGTTATGCTTGGAGCAGATGCTAGATATCTACCGTTGCACAGGTCTGACTGGTGAGAAGTTACTGGCCCTGATGAATAAAAATTAAGCATATGCTTATAACTAAAGACTTTTAAGTAAAAGCATACGGTTATCTAGCACATGCTTTAAGAATGAGTTTATGCTTGGAGCTAGTTAGGCTTATGGAACGGCAGATGATCATACCAGAAACGCAGGAAAACTATTCATAGTAAATTTTTCATCAGGGCCATTAAATTCATCTTCACAGAATGTACCATACAGTTTTGAATGCGTCGCTTTAATTCTATCAGATCAGGTTAAACCTAAATCTTGCCTAATGGCACATTTGTCAAGTCGTTATTTTGTCGTTTGTCCTCAGCAACCTTGATATTTTTAAACTTGTTAGTTTTAATCACTCGGAAAATTATAAATTCTTTTCTTTGTTCCTCAGGCTCGTTGTAGAACATGATACTGGGTGCGTAAAAACTAACGACGTATTGGGGAAAGGTCAACACTAGAGACGAAGGAGTAGCATGCGCGCCGCTAAAACAAATTGTCAAAGGGGCGGGTAAATTAAGGTCAATATATATATATAAGTAATACCAGTAAGGTTACGACGTTTACCTTTTTAAGAAAATTTTAAAATAAATTATTGTATTCTGAGTTTCTTAAAAAATGTCCTAAAATTAAGTTGTTTTTTTTATATATATTTTGACACCAAATAAAGCATTTTTAGCCAGCTAAAATAAGTAAATATTGTAGGTTACGGACTAATTTACATTTAAAAATTTAACTTGACAAGTAAAGAGATAGAGCCATAAACTACAAACAAGCCCTGTTGATCACACTAAAACATACCAGCACTATACTGAACAGTTTTTCTTCCTCCTTCTCTAGCTTCTAACACTCCAAATTTAAATTTTTGTATCCCATCAAAGCTGGTCAAGATAATGTTATTAAAGAAATCATTTAGGTTTTGGGTTCGTTCGGGCAGACATTTTGTTAGAAAATTTTTGTCACATATGTCCCGACAAATTGGTTTTATTTGTGACATAATGGCTTCAGGCACTGCATGTTTATGAAGCGCTAAGCGCGGGAGGTAAAACAATCCCCAAGATCCTTACGCACGCAAAACGTAAGTATAAACCCAACTTTCGATTAATTGCATTGATTTAATGGTAACTTTGAAAGCTAAGTTATTAGATTTAAATGGAGTTATTTCAGTCTTTCTTTCCTGAAATAAATTTCTTCTCTTTTACCAAGGGGACGATTGTTCCTCTTGGCCCCTGTCTGTCAGCGCCTTTGTTGAATATGACCCTTCATATAATATGTTCATATATGTGTTTGTATGGCGTGTTTTATATGTTCCTTTTTATATATCATTTGAACTGAAGATGAACTACTGATGAAGTAATGGAGTCGGCATTATGTTGCATAGCTGAAAGGTGCCTAAATTACAGAAACAAATGCGAATTTACACAGTTTAAAAATTATACTTTTGACCCTTAAATATTGAGGATAGGTGTAAAGGAGACAATCGCAGCCGAATGGTCTATAGTTTCTAATCCCTTTTTTTTAAATGTATTAATACTACAACCAAGTACAGAGAACTTAATTTAGCAGTTTTGAAAAAAAATCAAATTCGTTGACTCTATTTTTGGACGTCATCGTACTAAGTGCTCCCACATAATCTTGCTGTTATAGGAGCTGATGCAACATTGGGTGCAAAGATTTGGTCCTCTTAAGTGTCCGTTCCCCATCTCTGCTTCTGAACATCTCCTGCACAGCGGTACTGAAGTGTTTATGAAGCCCGAGTTCACGCTTCACTGCTATAGGTCTAATTGCTTCTTCGACTGTTTCGATTTTTAAACCTCTGAGTGAGAAGTTTTAATACCTCGCAAAACCTTATTTTGAAAGGTTTGAATTATGTGATTTCTCGGTGCACCCCCAAAGTTGAGACCCATTCATCCAGATTGGTTTTAAAAGTGTAGCAATTTCAATTAATTAGTTCTCGACATATATTAGTCCTGCAGAACTGCAACAACGAAAATTTAAAAAAAATAAGAAATCTGAGAACTTGTTCATGAAATTTGGAACAAGTGGCATCCAATAGCAACCAACTCCATAAACCTATAAAATAGCTCGAAGAGTTAAAAAGGTCCAAGTAACTTTTGATGTGGAGCCATTTGGGCCAGTGATAGATCTATTAATTCTTAGCACCCAGCGGAAATACTTCACGGGCTTCCAATTGGCCTGAATAAGATAAGGACCCTACATAAAAATTTACAAAAATCAGGAGTTGTAAAGTAAGGCGTTAAATATAACGAATTTGTATTACTTGTTTTCTTTGACTGTAAAATATTTTTGTACACGTATGCATATTGTGGGCCACTTTCTGTAATTTTACTGAAAATAAAGACTCCCCTTTTAGAAACTTATACATTACTAAGTACTGTACTCAAAAGCAATAACCAACTCTTAGACCAACCTTAGACTTTAACGCCTAAATCTTAGGCTGTAATTGACATTGGATATGAATTAAATTGAGATATAATAAGTACAGGAAATTTAGAACTATTGAAAAGATTGAACAGATTTTTAAAGCTGTCGACATGAAATTTGTCATAAATATTGTTATTAAAGAGGTTGACATTTATTTTGTTTACCTAGTTGAGTGTTATTTTGATTAAAGGCTAATTTTAAAAACACTAGTTGGTTACAGTTTTAGAGAAATTAGCAATATTTACACAAAACAAAATTCGTTTTGTGATCGGTAGGCCTACAATGATCTTTAATGCAAGCTCTTGATAACATAGGTACCAAATACTCAGTGCACAAATCAAATTTTGTTCAAATTTGCACGGGGGGGGGGGGGGGGGATTAGCTGCACCTATTAATATTGGTTTGGTGTCCCTCTCACCCTAGTCAAACAAATATAATTCTACAGCCAAACAAAACATCTATACTCTATTAATTTTTACAGACACATGTCATTCATATTTAACATCATATAAACTTTAATCTTCTTCTAAGATTGATGTTTGTATTTCCTATGCAGATTTTCCTTTTTTCGCGATTCATTCATTCCAAAGTTTAAAACCATTTATGGGTATGAGAAAGAAATAGTCTTGTTTTATCATGTCTGGGAGTGAAGATGTGTCTTGATTTTCTTGGCAGGATCTAACACATGGATCCTGATGTTACCGAATTTGAAGCAAACTTTATTATGTAGACAGTGGGAGGATGAGTGGGTAACGCTACAGAATAATAAATTACAAGAAATTAAAGATACAGTCCGTCCAAGGGTATTTTCAAACCGTCGAGAGGAGGCAGTGGTTTCGCTTTTACCCATCGGCCATTCCATGCTAACCTATGAGTTGAGGCAAAGGGGTCTAAAACTATATCCATATCGTAATAGTGTTTCATTTCTCATGCACCTTCTTAGAGACAGTTCAAAATTAAGACATTTTGCCTAAATAATTGAAACCAGACGTTTATTAGGCTAACATGTTCTACAAATGTTTTGAATACAAATTGTGTCCTTATTGTTAACTAGTTTTAGAAGTTGTAATTTATTTATTGTGTTCGTGTTTTAATTTAGGAGAATTAATTGTATAGATTTTTTTTGCAGGAAATTATTGTTGCTTGTGTTTCCTTGGCAGACTTTCCTCTTTCGGCAACCAATTGACATGATTCTGTCATTCATTCCAGATGTTAAGATTGGTATGAGAAGGATTCTATAATGTCTGGGACTGGTGATGTTGGATTTAGTAAGTGGTGCTGGATCTTGCGGAGGACCTCTAATAGTGCGAGTTCTCGGACCGAACACCTTGTGCTTGGCAAGCAATGGATATTATTTTATGGGGTTAGAGCCCATAGTTCATGCGTTCAGACTGTTGGTAAAAATCTATGCAACATGGATGCTAATCAACAATTCTTAAAGGCAAGAATCCATAACATCATACAAAAACTCGCTCACTTCAAAGTTGTGATATCGCTTTTGTTCAAGTACATAAGTCTTGCTGTGTGATTGACATTGGCTATGTATTATATTTAACGCATATTTTAAGATATAATAATTTCACTTTATTTACTAATTACACACATATTGTTGATTAAATGATGTAACAGCTTGTATTACGTACAAAAATAATTCTTTCTTGATTTCATTTCAGGAAAGCGTTTTATAAGCTCCATCTCATCAATTGTTGATGCCTCTGCGTTATTGATGGAAGTCAATCACAAATCGCTAAGTCTGTCTTGACCCATTGTGCTCCTAAGGTAACTTTTTGTCCTCTTGATTTCGGAAAATGATCTTTCGGCTGATGCATCCGCTACGGGCAGGGTCAGAAACATGGTCAGGGCTGTTAGCACTTCGGAGAAGCTGTAGGACATTATCTCAAAGTCAACAAAGGTTTATTGAGCTGGGAGACAGCAATTTATTCACCAAGACTTTAACGCAGTGAAATTAGTTCAAGAGTTAGAGAGGGTCCAATACCATTTTCGTAATTTTTCTGAAGGGTCTCAGCTCTTTCGAACATCTCTTTTCCTGAAGGGGAATTTAGAACCTTTGGAAACAGCACAGAGAATTGTTTTACAACGTGTTCAAGAGCTGGAAACCTTTTAGAAATCCAACCTTCGATAAAAGTCGCAAGTGTTATGCAAAACTGTTTCTGCCAAATAGCTGGCTCATTTTAATTTCTATTTCGAACCGCTCCGAAAGCACTGATTGGGGCTCAATTTTCGGCATTTCTAGCCGGGTCCCTTGGAGTAGCTTGGTGGTACCTAAATCCAGCTTTGATTGGGGCCATTGTCCATGAGGGCAGTCAGTAAATGGTAAATACCAACCTGTTAATCCAACATTCGCTGAATATATTTCTTATTTCAAAACAGTAGAAATTTATGGGATGAAGCAGTGAGAACAGGATAAAGACGCTCGCCAGCTCTGCTACAGTTGAAACCTCCAAAAAAGATTCGATAGGTTCAAACTTCAAACCTGGCGATAAAAGTGCGCTATACCCATTAACCTAACTAGCATAACGTAAAGACTTTTAAAAAAATATACAATTTCAGAATCTTTTCACTGAGAAAACTAATGATGGATAACTAATTACTCGATATAACGGAGTTTTTGAAAT
>JAGFPH010007575.1:6934-45794 GCA_018207615.1 Philaenus spumarius | reverse complement strand
GAAACAGAACGTCACATTGTCCTGCAGGACCTCCAACAGACTAGAAAGATTAGTGGGACGCAGAACGAATGGCAAAAAGGACGATTTCCAACAAACAGGAATCTATAAAATCAGGTGTTCAGACTGCCCTAAATTCTACATCGGACAAACGGGTCGGGCATTTAAAACTAGATTTCGCGAACATATCCCTAGAATATCGCAGTTAACACAAAAATCTAAGTTTGCCGAGCACCTCGTACAAAATTGCCACAACGTTGCAGATATCAATACCAACATGGATATCCTACACAAATGCCGGAAGTCTCCTTTTATGTCAAGTTTGGAGGAAATGCACATATACAATGCATTTAAATACGACGCCGACAACACCCTCAACGAGAAATTAAAATATAGTTCTAACGTGGTGTTTAACGTCATTAACCGCATAAATACACCGAGCCCAGGGAATAATATAAGCAGCGAGCAAGTGGGGGTAGGGTAGAGGTAGCAATCACGTGGAAGTTAGTTTCGTACGACTACTGTAGCTGGCCAGTATGCGTGAAATGTGTCGTGTGTTTTATGTTTTAATTTATTGACGTTAGACATGTGTTATTTTATTTAGTGTTAGGTGTGTTTTTGTTGTTTGTGTTTTTATTTCTTATGACTTGACAATGGAAGCGTAAGCTTCCGAAACCGGTCGTCGCCAATTAAAGGACAGAACTGTTGACGGTACGCAAGGTACGTAGCCTAGTTTATTAAATTGTAGGCTATATGTACTGAAATTAATAAATGTCTGTCTTCTACCCTGCAGCTCCTGATTATCATTTATCATAATTATCAACAATTAGGTTATCATTTATTAATAACAAACGTACAATTTTATTAGTAATTATTCGGACATTGTGTGTTAAAATCAATACACGACATTTTGGGAATATAAATCAACTCCCGTTATCAAGTGACTAAAAACTAAGAGAACATAAACCTAGAGATCTAAGCCTATGTAAAGAAAACTATGCCAAACTAAAATTAAACACCTACATAGTACATCTCAGAGCTGAAGCTGAATAAAAAACACAATATGACAAACACAGAAAACACATCTGATGGAAAAACGTGATGACAGACTGGGTTCATAACAGCTGGCTGGTTGCCGAGGGAGTGGCCACTAGCTGGAGGAATGGCCTATTGTTCATTAAGTTTGGTTTCCTACCCCCCCCCCTCACTGAGTTAAAACCCTACGTGGAAATTCAAAAGGTAGTAATGTTGACCGTTGGATAATGATTAGGGTAGGCCCGAAAAAACTCATTTTTTTATTTCAAAGTTGTAATAGCGCCGAAAATTTGCGAATTATATAGACAAAAAAATTAAAAAAAAATTATCTAAATCGGTTGACATCTTCCGGTCGCGCATAGGTCCTAAAGTTTGACAAATATGGAAAAAATTTAATATTTGCAATTATTTTTAAAATTTTTGAACTATATGTTTTCGTGATATAATAGTTTGTAACGTCTTCAAATAGAGCCTAAAATTTGCCAAAATATTGAAAATTTCCCATTTTTGCAAGTTTTTTTTTTTATATCTTTAATATACTTTTTTTAACGTAACAGTTACAGTATTTTTATTTTTGAACATAAGAACATTGTGTTTTACTATGGTTTGAATAAACTAATAACTTCCGGTCGCACATCTAACCCATTTCTCCCCAGTATACCTCATTTCGTGTTTCTTAAGGCTGTTTAATTGAATACAAGAATAATCACATATCTTACAAAATTTAAAACGCTTCTCTCGAATATGCCTCTTTTCATGTGTCTTAAGGTAGCTTGATTGACTACAACAATAATCACATTCTTTACATTTAAAAGGTTTCTCTGCAGTATTCATTTTGTGCCTTTTAAGGCTGCCTGATTGAATATAAGAATAAACACATTCATTACATTTAAAAGGTTTCTCTCCAGTATGCCTCATTTTATGTCTCTTTAGGTCGCTTGATTTACCACAATAATAATTACATCGAGTGCATACATATTTATGAACTATCTTAGTATTAGTTGATTGTGCAGTTGTAACACGTACTCCCATTGGAACGTTATTGGAGTATGGAGAAGAAGTTCTCTGGTAGTCATTCAATTCAGAATCTGAAGCTTTAAGTCTGACCATATGCGTATCTGGAAATTTAATTTAATTGTTTATTTATTAATTTTTAGATCTCAACTTAAGTGCCTCACATACACACCAAAAACTCAGATACAGAGCTGCAGAACCCCTTACAATTAAGGTACTTCTGAAATTTTTGTTTACATTTTTTTTTAAAGTGTCCGTTTTAATGTGGTCAGGCATATTATTAAAAAATATTCCAGCATTCAATAAAGGATGCACCGGAGTCACATAAAAGTCATCTCTTGCTCTAGTATTATAACCATGGATTTCTCCATTTTTCTGAGAAACAAAACTTTCAGAAAAAATCAATAAAACAGTTTCCAGCAAATAAATCGAAGGGAAAGTAAGTATTTGATTAATTCTAAAAAATTCCATACATGAGCTAGTTCTTTTCAAATAAAAAATAATCCTAATTGCTTTATCTGGAGTTTAAAAACTCTGTTAGAAGCAGTTGATTGTCCTCCCCACACCACTACTCCATATCTAAGATATGGATAGAAATGTGAGTAGTAAACCATGAGGCACGTGCTTCTTGAACAAATTTTACTCAATCTTGTTAACATAAAAAGGCCTGTGTTTAGTTTACTACAAACATGGTCAATATGTGGTCGCCAAGTGAGACTTTGGTCAACCACAAGACCCAAGAACTTAGTGATATCCGTTTCAAAAATTTCTTCACGTCTCATGAACACTAAACATGAGTGATTAAACTTCCTATAAGAGGTAAAATTTGTTTTTTTTATAATTTAGAAAAAGTCTGTTGCTTTTGAAGCCACTGCAAAACACAGCTAAGGTCAGTGTAAGCTTAAATCTCCAGGTCGACAGGACTTCCACTGTCAAACAGTATAGTGGTGTCATCAGCAAACGTAATCAGATTTCCTTGATTTACGTAGTTTGAAAGGTCATTTATATATAAAAGGAACAAAACTGGTCCCAATACGGACTCCCGAGGCACACCAGTAACTGTATTTAATGTTTCAGAGTTTACCATTGATTTAATACCACTACTTTAATTAAAGTACCCAATTTCAACAAATTAGTCACAATTTTTTATAAAAGAGCCTATCCACTTAAGAGCTGGGCCTCTAATTCCGTAAACATTGAGTTTGGACAGAAGGATATCAAAATCCACACTATCAAACGCCTTAGACAAGTCCAAGAAGAATATACTAGTTAAAAACCGTTTATTATCAAGTGAATTGTACACCTTATTTACAAAGTCAACAATAGCAGAGGTTGTATTTTTATTTTTGACAAAGGCATGTTGAGTTCTTCACAGAATATTAAACTTTGTTAGAGAAAAGCCCTTAACCTATCCAAGAAAATTCTTTCAACAATTTTTGAAAAACTGACAGAAGAGCTATGGACTTTAGATCCCAGGATCCAAGGAGTCTCCTGTTTTATACAAGGATTTTACTTTTGTTATTTATAGTTGATCAGGAAAAATACCATGATAAAGAGAAGAGATGATAACATCCGCCAACGATCCTAGTAGGCTAAGCTTGAGTAACTTGTTTTAAATATGTGGGGAAATAGAGTCATACCCAGAAGACCTTTTATTTTTAAGTTTCTTAATAATGTTCTCAAAATCAAGGTCATGAGTAGGGTTCAAAAACATAGAGGTGACATTAGAGTCAGGCATCTACAAAACCGGCGATCCCTCAGTACTACTATTTATTAGAAGGTTATTAACTGCTGAAACAAAGGATGAATTTAAAACATTTGCTACATTTTCTGGCTCTTTTATTAACATACCTTTATGCTTAATGAAAAAATAATGTTCTACAGTGTTTTTATTTCCATTAAATAATCCCTTTATTGATTTCCATGTAGCTTGAACTTTGTTTTCCGATTTTTGTATGTAAAAATCAATATACATTTTTTTTTTTGCAGCTGAAACAACTCCATCACATACATTGAATGATTTTGGTCCGAGTTAATGAAAATTAATACTAATTATTTACCTTAAGTCCGTCTTGTGACTCCTTGGTTTAAGACGACATGTATCGGAGCCGTAACTCCATCCTCTGGTGAGTTCGTTGAATATTAAAAAAATAAAAATTTTATACACACACACACATTTACATGGACACTAACACACAAGTCACAGTTCATCACATAAATAATGACATGGAATAAAGTTGTAGCACATCTTAACGTTTCCGGTCTGTATAGTGCAGTGCAGCCTACTGATCGTTATCTCTGTATGTTTTATACAAGTGGTTGATAGCCATGTTGTACAAATAGTGGGAGTTGAATGTAAGTTTGTCATTTAATACGTCATCTGGGATTTTTTTGAATGCTGTATATATTTCAAACTCCTCTATTGCATTCATTATTCTTCCTTTTGTACATGTGTATAAGGCTTCTACTGTCGAGTTGAAGTCTCCTGGCTTATGATTCGATTCATAATAGTTTTGTCCACAGACTTATCACGGTACCTATGAACAAGGATGATTACCAAAGCGAAATTAATATAATTAACCATATAGCTGTGGCAAACGGGTACAATAGTATAACTATAGACAAGTTAATCAATAGCCATATCAAGAGAAAGAACACGATACACTCTGAGAATGACACCATCATCAAAAACAGCTATATTTCTTCAGAATATACTAAGTATTTACCCAATGTCTTACAAAACGTTTTCAAGAAACATAATATAACTATATTTTTCCGTACTAATAATAAATTATATGCTTCGTTAAAACCAAAAATTATCACCCCAATAGAGGAAAGGCCCGGAGTATATACAATTAACTGCCAGGATTGTGACAAACATTATATTGGTCAAACACGGAGAACGTTTAAGGAACGTTATAAAGAACATCTCCCTAACAAGAGCTCTGTTATCAGTAGGTCTAATTATGCACGTCACCTCATTGAATCGAATCATAAGCCAGGAGACTTCAACTCGACAGTAGGAGCCTTATGTACATGTACAAAAGGAAGAATAATGAATGCAATAGAGGAGTTTGAAATATATAAAGCATTAAAAAAAACCGAGATGACGTATTAAATGACAAACTTATGTTCAACTCCCATTATTTGTACGACACGGCTATCAACCACTTGTATAAAACATACGGAGATAACGATCAGTAGGCTGCAGTGCATTACACAGACTGGACGTTGAGATGCGCTACATCTTTATTCCGTTTATTTATTTATGTGATGAACTGTGACTTGTGTGTGAGTGTCCGTGTAAATGTGTGAAAAATATAGTATAAAAGAAATAAATAAATAAAAATTACATAAATCTATATTTAGATTACCATCTTGTGATACATTATTATACATAAATAAAGAGTTCTGAACTGAAGTGGCAAAATATACAAAATAAAATAAATTCAATATAGATCTTAAAGTAAACAGTAAGAGCATAATCGCTCGGGCTGCTCCCTTTGCTCGGGTTCCTTGGTTCATCATACATTTCAAAAAAAAAAAAAAAAAACAAGAAAATAAAATGGTAAATAGAATTGAAAACTTTTGGAGAACATGAATAAAAATATTCAACCTAATCAAGAAATAATACGCATGAAACACAAACCTAGAATAACAGCAGTTACGCAATTCCAGTTTAAGCCTGCCAACCACAACGTAACTGAAGCCACGCCCCCAACGAACACTCTAAGCATGACCGGAAGCGGCGACAGCGGCACAATACACAATGCAAGTTCAATTTTTTGGAGACCCGCAAATTTTTCAAACTAATTACACCACTCGATAGAAAATTGAATTTCAAATATTTTCCTCACTTACTACATCGACTTAGCACTGATAGTTCTTGAGTTATTTTGGTCTGAATATTGTCATAAAATTTATATAACTGGAAAATTATAAGAGATAGAAGGGTTTTGTAAGCGGTGTAAATGTTCTAAATTTTTAGCTTTTTCGATATCATCAAAATAGGTCCATTAGGAGAGGCTGGGCGATTGGAAATTAATATATATAGATATCATCATTTAGATGGAAAAATAATTCCCCCAAACCAAGCTGTTGGTGCAAGACAAGAAAATATTGATACACCAATTTAAAAAGTAAGGCACGTAATTTAGGGGATAAAACCAAAAATTCCTATCTTTTATGTATTGAATTTTTGAACTATGTATACATATTTTATATTAAAAGGATTCTATTCTAAAGTTTTTTTTTTACTTCCTAAAATCTAGCTTAGATGTGTTAATTATGTGTTTTTAAAAATTTTGTTTGATAAGATTAATTGAAAGTAAAAAAATAAGGTTCTGTATGGAGTTGTAAACGTTTTACTAATTTCATTTCATATTGTGAGCTTTGTAAAAATCAAGTACAAGTATGAAATGACTTTTAAAAAAATAAATATAAAACCAGTTTCACAAATTTACAGAATCTGAATTTGTCTATACATCATGTAAAATTAAATAAATATTTCAAAATAATTTTCATTTAAATATTTTTGTTTTTCAACAAAGTACTCCTTAGAGTAAGCTATACAGTGGTTGTAAACAGGTACATTTGATATTACAAATAGTTTTATATTTTTAAATTATATATTTACTAAGCGATCTGTCAGACCTGTATTACTAGTGTAGTTTGTTTTAGTAGTGTAACTCCGACCACTGTAGTAACTAAGGGTTAAAATTTCTACAAGCAGTTCTTGTTGCACGTAGTCCCACTTTATGCGAAATCCCTTTTACACGGTTAAAAAAAAAGGAAACGATCCCGAGTGTAAATCAAAAGAAAAACGTACGGAGCTAGTAAAAAAGTGAAGACAAAATTTATAAAATTACAGTTTGTTTAAATTTTAAGAATAGGGTATATTTAAAAGATGAGAATTAGTTCTCATCCATGAGCCCAACACGAAACCTCTAACATGGCCTTTAGGGAAAGTAGTGGAAACGCACAATGGCAAGGATGGAATCATCATAGTAGTTTCGCTAAGGACCGCTTCGGCACACTCAAGAGGCCGGCGGCCAAGGTCTTCAAGCTTCCTACAACACAATAAACGTTTCGCAAATGCCTCGTTGGACGGGCGCCGCCCCCCAGCTCCATTATCCTTCTTGAACTTGGTGTTGGGCAATAATTGCAAACTTTACTTCGCAATGCTTACAATGTACATCTGGACTTTATCTTACATCTTCGAAACATTGTTTCAAGAGCTCCCTATGTTGAATATTCATACTTCAGACTTGGTGAACTCACCTTTGACCGTTACGTCAATATGTCTCCCGTACTCTTGACCGGTTAGGGTGGGGGTCTGACGTTCTAAGTATGCTGTACAAATCAAATTTAAATTTAAAAATCGCCAAGCTCGCTACGTATTTAAGAAGAATATTTTTTATGTTCGCAATGCATCTCTTGCTTTATTAACTTTTATTGTCAAGTTTGAAATTTTGAGTTATTCTTGAGTTTAATTGTTTTCTTTACGTGTACCACTAAGTGTCATCATAGTTATATGTGAGTGTACTTTAGTGATTAATTGGACTAGTTGGCCAACTCGCGGAGTGCACTACCACGTCGATCTTCATCCTACCAAAGGTCTTCACAACAAGAGCAAGTACAATTACAGACATTAATTTAGCTATAGTGACACATTATTTTGTAATAATTCTCAACAATTGGCATTTATTTTACTTTGGTCCTTCGGAATTTACAACGCCTTCAGTCGAACGCTATTAAACATTTTTACATTGTCGCTTTCTTTAATGCTATTAATCATTTTTACATTGCCGCTTTCTTTAACGCTATTACAAATTTTTACATTGACGCTTTCTTTAAAGCTATTAAACATATTTACATTGCCGTTTTCTTTAACGCAATTAAACATTTTTACATTGCCGCTTTCTTTAACGCTATTAAACATTTTTACATTGCCGCTTTCTTTAACGCTATTAAACATTTTTACATTGCCGATTTCTTTAACCCTAGAACCGGACATAATGTACCGTCACTCCAACACATTTTTAACCAGTGATTGTATTGAATATTTGACCCACTAAAAATCTTTCAATCTCAAAAAGATAAACACCATTGGAAAAGTTATGTTTCAAACTTTAATTTTTGTATTTACAATTTCTTTCTAAAACGTATATTTACATATGTAATAGTCATTTTAAAATTGTAGATTTCTGTAAACCTGATTCCACGAGTGGATTCGAATACAATTGTACTCCACAATTGTTGTTTGTGTTGTGTGTTCCCACTTATTCAACATCCCAGACCATCTACAGGAATATTTTGATCAAAACAATAGATCTATTGTAGAGAAAACTTGCAGCTTTCATTCGGTGTGAACTAAACTGGATATAACCTGTTATATGTTTAGTCAAACAGCGGTGGAACGTACAAGGTTTTCGTGAATTAGAGCGGTCGCATGGGACTGTCTGGCCCATTTGATTCTCACGGTAAATCCTAACGGATTTTTTGTTTCCTTTACAAGCGATAAGTTTTATTAGATTGACCTCATTTTGTTATTCAACGAAAGATATTTCAAACACTTTAGTGAACTCAGAAAAGACAAGTATACCGTTCTTTTCTTTGATTTATTCTCTTCACTTTGTTATAATAATATTTCATTTTTGGTCAAAGCAAATATTCCTAAATTATGTTTCAAACCAGGCCTAGTTTTGTTAGCACCCTTGTAGTTGGAACATAAAAACTGGTGTTATCAAAATGAGAAATTTGAAATTGATAAATGTTTTTATACAGTACTATTAAGAACTAAATTACAAAACGTTTTTACATTTATGGAAAAAATTACAAAAAATGTTTACTACTTTTTATGTAGACCTAAAGTTGAACTTTTATTTTTCATAACTGAACAGTTTTTGTTTCTTGAGCTAATAACATTGTAAATTTTACATCTATAATTTTTTTACTGGCATATATAAATTCTTTGAACCTTTTTCTACAAAAAAGCTACGGAACACTTTTGGATTGGGGTTCATTTACTATTTTTGGCGAATTTTTGAAAAAATGCTTGCACACGCCAAAAAATCCATTTTCGTTAAAGCAGCCAGTTCTAGGGTTAACGCAATTAAACATTTTACATTTATAACATACATAGCCAATGCAGACGAGAAAATAACTTGGTTAAAGTAAAAGATACAGTAAGCATATAAAAAATATAAGACGCAATAATTTTCATATATAAAAAAACAGACACAAAGGAAAATAAATAATTCGAACAAAGTAAAGTAACAACAGTAATTTAACAAACAAAAGGCAGAAATAATTTTAAAATAAAATTGTGAAGGCTGATATAAATTTTATATAACATAGTGCATCATACATATATGAACAGTAAAAGTGTCTTCATGCAACAAGAGTGATATTTAAAAGTGATAAAAGAAGTAAAATTAAAATAAACAATGATAATATGTTCTTCAATTTAAAAATAGTAAAATATATAAACATCAAGCAACATAAAAAAGTGTCATAACATCAAATGTAGATTGAACAGGTGATTAAGTTGGCCTCTGTGCTGGGCAGGAAGTATGTTCTGAGATAGGTTGTTCCTCCTCATTTAGCCAAGCAATGGTGTAGGTTGTGTCAGATATGTAGTTGAATGTTTTTAAGTAGATATCAAGGGATATCTGGGAGATCTTCGAGTTTTGGAGTGTGAAAATTGTAGTGGTTTGTCGATGGACATTGTGCAAGGTTAAAATTTGCATGTACATAAGGTGATTTTGGAAGAAATGTGGTATTGCGGTTTGGCATATGTGCTGGTAATGTGAGGCTACAAAAAACAGTTTAAGTGCATTAAAGAACATAGCGAAACAGTCGAGATACCCATGAAACGCAAGTATTAACACTAAAGTATTCAAATATCAGTTAAAATTGAACCTTTAAAACATTGTTAAATTCTGCAAGATAGGGCTTAAGACATTATCATAGTAGAATAACTTTTTTATCTGCCTGTAGCTATAAATTTTTCGTAAATTGGTAAAATTGTTTAATTGCATTGTGTCTTTTATTGAGCTCATTATTTTTAATGTTATCGTTGATTTATATGTTATATATTTTGATTTTGGTGTACATAATGTTGATTAATATGTGTTAAAATAAACTTGATTGTTCGCTTGCGATGCTCTGAATTTCATTTCTATACCATGATACCACATATACATAAGTACTAATTCAGTCAAAAGAACTACCCTTTGGAAGTAAATGTAAATTTATTTGATTAAAAAGTTAACTAGGCTAAAAAACATACTGTGACCTAGTGACATGGAGTGTAGGTAAATAGGCTAGTAAACAAACAAATTGAGGTTGGATTTTCTAATATTGTATAATTCCTAAAGGTAAGTGTTGTGATCAATGGTACCGTAAATAGTCTCTAGAATAAAATATCCTAGGTCTACCTACAGTCCATCGTTTTTAATAAATATTAATTTTTTTTAAATTAATTTTATTAGTTAAAATCTATTCATCCATTTTTTATATACAGTTCAAATTGATTAATATTTTTTATTGCAATGCCTCGAACTGCGCCCGAACTTTGACATGCAAAAAGCAAAAGAGCCATAATGTAGATGCATGTTGCACATTTAAACTTTCTTTAAAACTATTAAACATTTTTACATTGCCCCTTTCTTTAATGCTATTAAAAATGTTTATATTGCCACTTTCTTTAATGCTGTTGAACATTTTTATATTGCCGCATTATTTAACGCTATTAAACATTTTTACGTTGGCTCTTTCTTCAACGATATTAATCATTTTTACATTGCCACTTTCTTTAACGCTATTATACATTTTAACATTGCCATATTCTTTAACACTATTAAACATTTTTATATTGCCGCTTTCTTTAACGCTATTAAACAGTGACGAAATCCCAGATTTTATTATATCAAATGATGAAGATACGATGATGTAATCCTTCTTGAAGCAGAGAGGGGAAAATTTTAACAATTTCACATCAGTCTTGTTTTTCTCTATAAAATAAAGGTAGGGAGAAAAGGAACTGTCCCCACCAACCAGGACTTCGCCATAACCAATGTTTTATGAAAAACCTTACATATAAAAAAAATCAAAGCATAAAGAGCATATTAAAGAGATGTCAACAAGAAAATAGATTCCAAATTCACAGAACATTTAATTGATACCAAAATCAAATATACAGACATTAACAAAAATTCATTCTACATCATTGCAAATAAGGTCCTTTAATAAATGCAACAGAAGAGTTCCATATATACATACAAACTACAAAAGTTTAACCCCATCTACTTAACAATAACTTATAATTTCATCATTCCCACACCATCTTTGGGTTAATTAATCACATTGATACCAACACAGCACACCACAATGTACAGAATAAGAATTAACAAATAGTTTTAAAAAACCCTCTATCAATACCGCAGACTCTTATCTAGTCACCAGACAAATTAATCAGTTGACCATCAAGCCTGATTGAGTTTGACTGACAGCGCATGTTTTTTAAATGTGTCCTGGTTTGTGTTGTGTGCAAGAGTTTGTGTAATAGCTGCTGTAATGTACATTTGATAATGACTGATGAATAGTTGAAACGCATGTAGAAAATAAAAGAAGAAACTACGAGAATATAATAATAATTAATAAAGATTGTTTGTCAGAATCACAAAAAAAAAAAAACTAAGGTAATTATAACCATTTTAATTACAGAAGACTCTCATAAATCCGGATCGCTAATCGGAAATAATTTTTGTTTTAATAAAAAATCGGTAAAACCCACGTGATTCATCCCATATCATAAATGACATGTATTTTGTACCTTTGGGCGCTCCATGTTTCAACGAAATTAATGCCATTTATGATTCACAAGGCAGTGGAAGTTTCCGCGAAGAATGTGATAGTTACGTTATTTGTACGTTCTTTTTTTTTTAGTTTGATGCAATAATTAAATTTTCATTCCTTATTTTTATAAATACATTTAAAACTTGTAGTGGTGTTTTTACGAACTGTGTTTCTTATGTTTATTTAAAGTGTTTGGAACAGTAATGTAGATTCTTTTTTATTAAAACCGCTCAATACTGTTCACAAACTTAATTTTTTCATTTCTGTGTTTTACTTAATTGCAGTCCAGTACTGTATTATGAACATTACAGTACCTTAAGTTGATGTGCCAGAGTTTTAAAATATCGTTGCGTATCGGCACGGCGCAACAGCGATAGTATGTGCGGCTTTCCATCACTCTTGTCAGCCGCAAAATAGTCGCCCTATACAGTACAGAAAAACTAATACACAGCGAAAGGGTTAAATACAAGAATAATCACTTATGTTACATTTAAAATGTTTCTCACCAGTATGCCTCATTTCATGCATCTTAAGGTGGCTTGATTTAATAAAAGAATAATAACATTAATTGCATTTAATACGTTCCCATCGAGTATGCTTTATTATGTGTCTCTTAAGGCCACTTGATTGACGACAAGAATAAACACACTTCTTACATTTAAAAGGTTTCTCTCCAGCATGTTTCATTTTGTGCGCCTTAAGCTGGCTTGGTGTAATACAAGAATAATCACATTCCTCACATTTAAAAGGTTTCTCTCCTGCATGCTTCATTTTGTGTACCTTAAGATGGCTTGATGTAGCACAATAATAATCACATTCATTACATTTAAAAGGTCTCTCTCCAATATGCCTCATTTTGTGAAGCTTAAGCTGGCCTGATTGGTTACAAGAATAATCACATTCATTACATTTAAAACGTCTCTCTCCAGTATGCCTCATTTTGTGAAGCTTAAGCTGGCTTGATTGGTTACAAGAATAATCACATTCATTACATTTAAAAGGTCTCTCTCCAGTATGCGTCATTTTGTGAAGCTTAAGCTGGCCTGATCGAACACAAGAATAATCACATTCCTCACATTTAAAAGGTTTATCTCCAGCATGCTTCATTTTGTGAAACTTAAGCTGGCTTGGTTTAATACAAGAATAACCACATTCATTACATTTAAAAGGTCTCTCTCCAGTATGTCGCATTACATGATTCTTAATGAGGCTTGGTGTAGTACAAGAATAAACACATTCATTACATTTAAAAGGTTTCTCTCCAATGCATTTAAACTTAAATAGTAGGCCTACTGCCCCAGTAGTAGCAGTTGGTTGTGAAGTCTTAACACATACTGAATGTTGTCCCATTGGATCGTTATTGTAGTATGAAGAAGAAGTTCTCCGGTATTCGTTGCCTTCAGAACCTGGAGCTTTAAGTCTGACCATATCCGAATCTGGAAATTTGATTTTATTACTATTAATGTAATCAAACTTTAAATTGGTAGCACAAAACTTGAGTATGGAAGGAATTGATTGTACAAATAATTGTGGATAGATAAATAATTTATTTAGGATCAATGGCTTGATAAATAAATCAAATATACCATAACGTCTCAAGAAAAAAACTTTCATTACTCCATAATACAATTCATGTAAAACTCTAGAACCTGTGCCTCTTACATTGTTTATGGTGTTTGTTTATCCAGAAAAACCCAACTAAAAGTGTTCTACTATCCAAGCTGATCTAGTTTTTATTTCTATACAATATAACCAAAATAAACCAACATGAAACTACTTAACCAATCCTCAAAAATAAACTTACAAAACAAATTCCCCTATTAATTTAACAAAAGTACCCCTTCATCTGATAGAGGACTTCACTGTAGCAAAAATATCTCCTATTTCCTATTTTATCGCAGTACTTTAGCTTCTACATATATCTTCAATCATATCCAATAAAACTCAGTCATAGTAATCTAGTCCTATAGAAACTTAGCTACTACATATTATTTAACCTTTCATCGGGCGCTTCTGGAGGTTGCCTCCATGTTTCTTAAAGAAGCAATAAATTTACTTTTATGTATGTTTTATTATTTACAAACTAAGAAAATATGATTACAGACTTTAAAATATATGTCTTAACTGCATGAATAAAAATGTTAATAAATATTAATATTAAAGTAATAACATTTACCAAAAAATATAAAGATATAATTAAAATGTAGCAATAACATTTCTTAATCGAAACTGTTTCTATTATAGCAATATAAATTGTTAAAAATTATATAGCCTATAAAAAAATTTCAAAAAGTAATGTTTGTTAAAAAAACTGCTGTCTTTTCTTCACCTCTTACACATTAACTACTCACTTGCATCTTCTTCTGAATTCACACCAATGCAGTTGACACATGCGGCTGGAGAGGTGTGTTCTCTACATATGAAGAACTTGCACTTTGATCAACGGGTCATTAAAAGGCTATGCTTCTTGTAATCACAGCTGTAGCACCAGGCTGACTAGACCTCATCAAATGGGGATGTTTGCTGTGGGCATGGATCCTCAATCCCCATTATCTTACAAATCCTCTGTTTTGCATAAACTGGAGTGCTCTTGATTGTGAGTCGTCAGTGCATGTACAGTTTGCACAGTTCCTTTGCTAAGTCACGCAGGAATAGTCTCCTCTTCATTTTCGGAAGTTGCAGAATGGCCTTTAGTACTATAAAGCTATTCAAAGGTCCAATATCTAGCAGAGAATAAAAAAATCCTCATTGACCAGCGATTGCAAACTCTTGCAGTTGAATATGTCTCCTTATACTTATCTACTGTGTCGACGCCTCCTTTTCTGCAGTTGTAAAATAACACCATTTCAGGTTTTCCAAAAGTCGGGGAGTTCGGATTATTGTCAATGGTATCATCGCTATGCATTTCGGTGTGGTGAAAAAAATTTTTGTTTGATAATCAATTTCTAATAGCGAGGAAAACTTGGGCTTTGGCTTCCTAATAACTGGAAAAATATTTTTTTTTAATATAAATTTGTTTTGAATTCGTGCAAGAGCCCTAAAGTTTACGAAAAAAAAAATAAAATCTGAAATTTTTAAAGACATATAGTTTTTAAAAAAATTTACTTTATTTCTAATAGAATTTCTAAAAACTAAGAATTTTCCTAAATGCGAGAAACATACTTTTTGACACATTGCAGTTCATTTGAATTCCCGCAAAAAGCCTTAAAATACCTTCTTTTAAGCAAAATTTGCATTATTTAAAAAAATTGTAAGCCCACACAAATCGAAAAATATTACCATTAAACATCCGTTTTAAGGTTATACAAACCTACTGTAGTTCATTGTGCCACGACAAACTTGTAGTGACCTTGAGACAGAGTCATTTCCCTTCTAGAACCTAACCCCCCTCAAGGCAGCGTCAGTGGACTAACCCGCAAAAGGCGCGTGCGCCTTTTCTAAGTCACATGACAAAGCAGCTTGCAAAACGTTACTGCTTAGCTAGTTTGTTGTTCTGTTCGTCTAGTTCCTTAAACCTGTGTGTGCATTGTGCAAATGCTTTATATTGTAATTGTATGAAAGTGATTTTCATAGTAATTTCAACATGGCGAGTCCAAAAAATGTGTTTGTTAAGAGAAGTATTATCGTGCATTGTTATTTAATCCTAATAATAAGAAGGGGTTAGGTTTTTCAGTTGTTGCCGAGTTAGTTGCAACTAAATTAGTTAATATTTATAGAAGAGCCTCAATTCCAACAGTCACACAGACTCGTGTTGTGCAAATGATCACCTCCTACTTTAACACTTATATTGGATTAAAAAAATCATACAACCGAGACCATGAAAAAGATCTTTATAAAAAAAAGTTAAGAGTCGTTTATAATCAACGCTAAGACAAAGCTGTTCGATATTACAGCTTGTAAATGTACTATGACATTTTCTTGTACATGTTTGAATAAACCAGTTGGCTATAACTATCCGTGTCCAGTGGTTGTAAAATGCAAATGTGAGACAGTAAAGAAAATTCCTGACATTGAGTTAAGGTTTATATACGATCAGCGAGCAACCAGGATACTATCTATTGGTAATTTAGATAGAAAGGAGACAGTTAAACTGATTAAAAGAGAACAGCTTTCGATGCAAGAATCTACTTTTGACCCTGTCAGTCCTAGCACAAGTAAGAGTAAATTTATTCAGAACACTTCCACAAGAACAGGCTGTGACATGAGCTTGGTATTCCCTTCCACATCGCAAATGCGTTCAGCATTGTTGTATACTTCCTTGTTAAACGACAGGTACGGTGTTTCTGACAGGGCCACAGCAACAATAGCTTCTGGTATCCTGCATGATCTTGGAATGATATCTGATTTAGATATGTCACGAGTGATTGACAAAAGTAAGATTAGAAGGGAAAAAGTAAAGATTTGAAAAGCAATACAGGAAAAAGAGCACCAGCTGAAAGAAGTAAAAGGAATCTACTTCGACGGTAGAAAAGATAATACATTAACACAAGAAAATATAGGAGCTAAAATGTACCGCAGAGTAATAAAAGAAGAACATATTGGCGTGATTGGTGAGCCTTGTGGCCAATACATTGGCCATGTTAAACCAAAAACAGGAACTGGTAATGATATTGCCGAAAGTATTTTCGACTACATGAAAAAGAAAGATTTTGACATGAGAGCAGTGGTAGCCATTGGATATGATGGGACAGTCACAAACACCGGTTGGAAAAATTTTGTCATACAGAATATTGAAGTTTGTGTCAGTGGTTATTTGTTTACTACACTTTAATAAGCTACCTTATAAACATTTGTTTGAGCACTTAGACGGGACAACAACTGGGCCAGCTTCATTCAGTGGTCCAATTGGCAAGCAGCTGTATAGTTGTGAGAAAAATCCTGTTGTTGATTTTGTACTGATTCAATCTGAAATTGTCATCACAATAAATATAACTGACCTCAGTAAAGATCAACAGTATCTTCTAGATATTGTTCGTGCAGTCATCACTGGACACTGTGAGCCAGAATTAGCTGTTAAAGATCCTGGACCCCTCTGCCATTCCCGATGGTTAACCTGTGCTAACCGGGTATTAAGACTTTATTTTTTTCAAATTTGTCCGACAAGTTAAATGAAGACACTTGTAAATTACATTGTAAAGGCCTACGCTCCTGTTTGGTTTGATATTAAGATGCATTACACTGTGAAAGATGCTCCGAAGCATATACTCAAGGTCATTCAAACAAGTCATTTCCCGGACAACATAAAAGAAATAATCGATCCGATTCAGAGAAACTCGTTCTTCTGCCATCCAAAGAATATGTTATTGGAACGAGAGACAACACATTCGTGAATTAGGCTACAGGAAGATACTGAAAGCCAGAAATGAGCCGCCAGTAGTAAGTCACGTTAGAGCCTTTAAGCTTCCTTTAATTAATTTTCAAGCACAAACTATACGGAACTTAATGATTGGACAAATTGTAAGCTGACACCACCTCCATTGTTGTCAAATATGGCAACATAACACATTTCAACTTTATTCAAAGACAAAATCCTGCCAGAATTTAAGTTTTTGAAATTTCCATACCATACTCAGTCGGAAGAGAGATGTGTGAAACTTGTTATAGAGGCTGTTGGAAAAGTTTGTGGGCTTGAAAACCGAGATGGTTTTATTAGGACAACTTTACAATCAAAGTCTTTATGCTAAAATTTGATACTAACTCAGAATTTAAAGGGACTTCAGTGTAAGTAACCACACCCAATTTGGTTAGTTGGGTAGGGTGTGGGTGGGACTCGACTTGCAGCCACCTCCACGTGGTAAGTCCTGGTTTGTCATTTCAGCATTTAAGAATAAATGCTTACATGGGCGAAGAGCTGCAAACTGAGGATATATAATTACAAAATATATGTTGTATTTTAAGGCTTTTTGCGGGAATTCAAATGAACAGCAATGTGTCCAAAAGCATGTTTCACGCTTTAGGTATGTACAAAGATTGTTTTTTACGCTATTAGAAAGAAAGTATATATATTTTTTTTAATTATACGTCTTCAAAAAGTTCAAATTTTTATTTTTATTCAAAAACTTTAGGGCTCTTTCGCGATTTCAAAACCAAATTATATTTTTTAAAATTATTTTTCCAGTTATTAGGAAGCCAATGCGCAAGTTTTCCGTGCTATTAAAAATTGATTATCAAAAAAAAATTTCGCCCCGCCTTACTATGCATGGTGGATAAAAGTAGCACATGTTTCTTTTTGTGTGAAACATGTGATACCAGTGAACATTTGTCTTTGAATGCAAACAGAACTGTTTACTTTTCATGGTTTTGTGTCCAAAAACTTGTTTGGAATCTCTCTCTTATCTTTTCTTAGAGTTCCAACTAGTCTTAGGCGATGGTTATTCAAAAGGCTAAGACATAGTTTTATGTAACAGAACCTATTATGTACGGTGACATTTCTGCAAAACCCTGATATTGGCTCAAACATTCTTTCTACAACACTTTGCAGAATTATCCATTTTTAAATGGCCCTGGGGTTGTTTCCCAGCATGTACCTCTAGATTTGAGGTGTAAAAATGTCTTCGCATTTACTAAGGCAAATATTTTAATGTTTGTTTTTAATATATTGACGAAAACTACATCTACCTCGAAATGATTCCAACATTTTATCAATGGTCACGAATTCACTCAGTCTGTAATGCTTCTTACACTTTTCAACAAATTCTTCAAAAAGATCTCTTACCTAAGCCAACTTGTCAATCATCCGCCTATCTTCCCTTGATCTTACATCATCAAACCACATTGCTGAGAGAACCAACTTAAATATTTTTATGGACATCGTACATCTAAAAATCTCAACACCAAATCCATCGGTACTACAAAGGTCTTCAAGAAGTTGGTGGAATGATTTCATAACACCGGCAATGTACAATATCCCAACAACGCATTTTATTTCATTTGGAGTGGTTTCCTTTGCATCTCTCTCACAACCATAACAGTGTTTGTTCTGAACTATCCAAATGTTTGTGTGTTTATTGTTATTTCTGCAATCATGTCTTCAGTAAAGTACAGATTCCAAACATCTAGCAGCGTTTTTGCGTCCTTTGCACTACTTTCAACACACCCTACTCTCATTAGTATAATATTTCTTCTTGGAGTTCTATTATACTCGTGTCTTGCTTGCATGTCCCATATCATTTTCCTATTTCTGCTGATGAAAGCTCAACGAACCATCAGATTGTATTACAATGTCGTCATTTAGGCGACTATGGAATAGGATACTTTCTAATTCATTAAAATCGTCAATAGCAATTGTGTTATAATCTTCTTGCTGTTGAACACCATCTTCTTGTTGTTGAAGTCCATCTTCAGGCTGTTCTTGAATATCAATTTCCATAAGATCTCACCTTTATCATCGCCAGATCCATCCACATTAGAATCCTCTTCATAACTTAAACAAAAAACCTGCCTTACAAATACGCCGGTATGCCATTCTTGTTGTTGCGTTTCCTTTCTCTCAACAATGAGTAAAAGCCTAGCGATTATATTTTCATCCATTTTCACAAAAATTCAAATTTAAAAGAACAATAATTTGTAAAAAACCACAAAAAAAATATGTACAGTCTATACCACGGTGGTAATAAAATATGTAGTATATATTTAATATGACTAAAGAACCAAAATGTCATATTACTGCACATAAAACACTGTTTCTTATAACGTGATCTGTCGCACATGGAATTTACCTCCATATAAACTGTCACCTCATCGGGAAGCTACCTCCAGTTCCGTCAAAAACTCACTCTAATACTGAAATAATAAGAGAAAGCGGCCACAATTGGATATGGGTCAATTCCTGGAAGAATCTCGTGGAGGGTGGCAGAAAACAAGACAGCCAAGCGCACTCTTCCACATTTTATTATAAAAAAGTCACTGATATTGAGGTAACCTTCAGTATGCGCCCGATGGAAGGTTAAATGTGAACACTACACATATAAAAGCTCAGCTCCAGAGTAGTGACAACTAGAAACAGCTGTTTAAGTATCTGCTGATTAATAGAAAAATTCTACTAAAGTCTCGCTTAGCCTACCATAGATGAAACCTACATTTTTACACTGTCTGTTTTAACCTTATGTGTTACATAATTCAAAAATATAAAATAAAATGTATAAACAAAATTTCAAAGTTTGAACATTTTTTCTAAGTTACAAATAAAAAATGAAAGTTTTCATAACCTCAAATTACCTCTAAATGTAAACAAACATAACATGACGTGTCAATATGGCGGTCCAGTGCCAACTTGAGTTATGTTTGTTGTTAAATATAATTATTAACATCATCAGTTATATTAAAAATTCACTCTGTAGGAGGTCGTTACATAATTTATATTAAACACAAACATATAAACACAACACGTAACACGCACATACGTAACCTTATAAGTTCGTTGTCTTAGCGACACGATGCACACTGTCGCTTATCACGCATGACACTGAAGTTAAAAGAGCGAGGTATCAGAGCCAAGGGGCGTTTCCTGCCTTATCTATCTACAGACACCGCAAGTATTCAATTGCCATATCGTAGAAATAATTAGATCTAAATGGCAATTGTTCATTTAACAAACTTCCTGGGTTGTTCTTATGTGCCCTATAAATTTCAAATTCTTCAGCAGCGTTCATGAATCTGCCCTTCCCACAAAAACGGAGTGGTTTCATGTTTGTATCAAAGTCTGTGAAGTTGTGATTAGTATCGAACAAATGTTGTGCGAAGTTGGATCTTGTTTCGCGTAAGTTATTATGAGGCAAATGTTCTTTAAAACATTCTTCGAAGTTCGACCTTTGCCCGATATAAAAACTATTTTGCATTGCATGATTGGTACCGAGTCACTGATAATTAATACTAATTATTTACCTTAAGTCCGTCTTGTGACTCCTTGTCGTTACGTTTAAGACATGTTTCGGAGCCGTAACTCCATCATCTGGTCATTCCTCTGGTGAGTTCGTCGAATATTAAAAACATTAAAATTTTATACACACACATTTACACGGACACTAACACACAAGTCACAGTTCATCACATAAATACTTACACGGAATAAAGATGTAACGCATCTCAATGTCCGGTCTATATAGTGCAGTGCAGCCTACTGATCGTTATCTCTGTATGTTTTATACAAGTGGTTGATAGCCGTGTCGTACAAATAGTAGGAGTTAAACACAGTTTGTCATTTAATACGTCATCTGGGATTCTTTTGAATGCTTTATATATTTCAAACTCCTCTATTGCATTCATTATTCTTCCTTTTGTACATGTGTATAAGGCTTCTACTGTCGAGTTGAAGTCTCCCGGCTTATGATTCGATTCAATGAGGTGACGTGCATAATTAGACCTACTGATAACAGAGCTCTTGTTAGGGAGATGTTCTTTATAACGTTCCTTAAACGTTCTATTGTTTGACCAATATAATGTTTGTCACAATCCTGGCAATTAATTCTGTATACTCTGGACCTTTCCTCTATTGGGGTGATAGTTTTTGGTTTTAATGAAGCATGTGCACAAAATTCTTTGAACGCTGTTGTTTGTACTGTACGTTACATGTGCATTGTGTTTCGAAAATGCATTTTTCACCATATTGGGTATAATGTTGGAATTCCACTAAATGGAATTTAAATCTTTGTTGTACTAAATATATACTAATCTTGGTTCTTCTGTGGGACGACAGATGAATATTTTTATGCATTTATCTCGACTGGCCACTTGCGCTCCACAGAT
Source organism: Philaenus spumarius (assembly GCA_018207615.1). Classification (NCBI taxonomy): domain Eukaryota; kingdom Metazoa; phylum Arthropoda; class Insecta; order Hemiptera; family Aphrophoridae; genus Philaenus; species Philaenus spumarius. The sequence goes on along the minus strand of JAGFPH010007575.1, from coordinate 24,143 downwards.
TAACAACTTTTTCAACTGTGAGAATGCTGTTTGCTGCCTACATTTCCCGCTAAACTAGTCTGTGTCCTGTATCATGTTAAATTATTATGTAACACTTTGTTTAGCCTAATTTTATAGATGTTGGGTTCGATCACTGTGGATGTACTTGGAATTATGAATTGTGGACATTAATGAAAGTTAGACAAACATGATGGCTGACTTTGAATGTTTAATGTGACATATTAAAATTTAGCAAACAATAAGAAAACAAAAATACATTTATCTAAAATGAATAAATGCCTAATTAAAAATACGTATGATTAATTTAAAAAATGCAGAAACATAAAATTGTTAATATAACCAATTGTTTATATTTGAACAGTGTTTACAGTGAAGAGAACAAGTTCAATTACCACATGGCATTTTTCTTTTTATAAAATGTTCAGAAACATTGATGAACTAGTGAAACCGCATACCTTCTCAACGCTTACAATTCAACGGTCTCGCGGATCAAGAGGTTTAAATTTGAAGGCACAAGAGATCAAGTTAATAAAACGGAATGCTACTTACCAAATAGAAATTTCAGTGAATTGTTCCTTCAAAATTACCTTGAGTACTACACTTGACATTAAAAAAGTATTGTAAAAAATGGTTGTAACAAGACAACAAATATAAGCTATTCAGTTTGTTTTTAAATGGGAGTTAAGAATGATGAGTAAACATATATATATGACAGTGTAATGTTAGTGTGTATATATATATTTATATACATAAACAGAAAAACTGAGAACACACATGCCAAAAGGCATTAACAAACACTTATTACTTAAGGTAAACTTACAGGTTTTGAAATATCTCCTTAATAAAATTTTACTTATATTTAAAAAGAAATTTAGGAAAAAAAAAAAAAGGAAAATAAAGATTTAAATAACTCCAGTAGATATAAACAAAAATTATATATACAGTACAACCTGTCACATTCGGACTAATGTGGTGACCGGCCGATCCGGATATGGAAAAATCCGGATATAGCAAGGTCATTTATAAATAACCAAAGGGCCCAAAACAATGAAAGCCATTATTGTTGAATACTATTTTCAGACGTTTCAAGCAGTTTGGTCTTGTATTTACTGTACTACAATGTACTATTTAGGCTAACAAATTGACGTTCTGTACATAACGGTAGACTATTGGTAATTAAAAGTAAACAATAAAAGAAAACAGTTTACAATTTAAAAACGCAATTTAAATTATTACAGTACAGTAATTAAATATCTAAAGTATGTTTAAATATAAAGTACAGTAGAGCCGCGGTTATCTGAGCCGCGACTAACCGAGTTCGGGTTAAACGAGGTAGTAAAAAAAAAACATAAGAAGTTGCGGTAGACGCATGTGTTAAAATAACCGCTTAAAGTGAAATCCAAATATAGTGGCAAATCTGCTCTACTGTACATATATTAGTGTCACATAATGTTTCGACAAAAATTGTGCCGGTAAATAAAACGCATTATTATTAAATACTGTACAATACAGTTATTCCAATGCTTTGCTAATCATCAATAGGATTAGGACATTTTACGTTTTAAGGTATTTTGACTGGTACAAGTACTGTTTATTCAAGAGAATAATAGACTTTCTAAATGAATAACATAATTAATTTATTTATAAGTCATGAACTATATAAACAATTAAACAAATGACTTGAATAAACAATAATATTAATCGGGTAGTCGGAAACACTTAGTAGCGTATTAAGACTAGACAGACATCTATGATTATTGTTTATGAGATGGTGATGTCATCATTCCATATCTTGGCTTGGCTTGCACCTGCTTCTGTCCGACCTTCTATTGTGTCTAACTTCTACCCTACCCGGCTTACCCCCTCTCACACTTCTCCTTTAGTTTTTGTGAATACAGTATCAAGTAAATCCTCAATCTTAAAACGTCTCGTGTATCAAACTGCATATCGTTTGTTTAGCTTTCAAGTGACCGAGTTCAGTTAAACAGAAAACACTTATGGACTTATTAAAAAAAAAGTTTTTTTACTGAAACATGTACTGTAGCCTATGTATGTCTTTTTATCATTTTGAATTTGTATTTCACTTTCATTTGGACGTTAGTTTTTCATTTAATAATACAGTAGATGCCTTTTTTCACGTCTTTGACCACGTTTTAATTAATTTCACCAATTTACCAAATGTTTCCCTCTTGATTTTTGACAGAGTCCGTGTTATCCGAAGTACCCTCGGTCCACCGTACCGCGGCTTTACCGCGGCTGTATGTAGGTATAGTACTGCACTTATAAACACACTAGCTTTAAAAAAATTACTGGTAGGCCTACAGTTCGGCATAGTAAAATATAAATTAAGTTTTACTTACAGTATCGTACAGGAACGCTAATGGCTACATCAATTTTTGAAAAAAAGCTGTGATTTTCAGCTGCTTCACAAACTGTACACATTTTTTGGAAGCTATGTCCCTCAATCTTCTTAAAAGCATCAATTCGGTTTCACTCATTTCATCTCGATGTTCAACATAACTTATCAGAGATTCAGAGAGATCAGAGAGAAATGTTGAGGGGGAGAGAGTTATAGACCGTTTCAAGGAAACAGCCCACTAAGAAAAGACTACGCGGCGCGCAAACATTATTCTAGCTGCAACTTTCACTTTTCCAAACCATCAGCCACACAACCAAAATACAAAAATTTGTTTGGAGATGCGTCCTGTGGGAGGGTCCAGATGTGACAGGTCGTAATATATATATATTGCAACGATGCAATAGTTGCACGACGCTGGGGGAGGAAGTTTGTTTTCCTTTTGTCCCCACGTTGCGACGTCAACTCTGCAACGACAGACCTTATTAATGACGTTCGGGAGCCAACTCTGCAATGTAGCCCCGACGCTATTGTCTGTCTGTAGGATTTCCCTACTTTGTTACAGAATAAAGAGATTATATCACCTACTGGAAGTTTAAGGCAAATTAATTTTAATAGCCTAGGTGATATAACTCTGGTTAAGATAACTATGCCTATAGTCACCTTAAATAAAAATATTTTATTAAATTCCTTCCAGTTATTCAAGTTACTATTAACTTTAAATTTGCTCAGCTCAGTAATTAATATTATATTTATTTGACAATCTCTGAGGAGTGAGAACAGTGGAACTTTACCTAGAATAATTAAATTATTTGTGCTTTGTGAAATTTCGTTGGAAATGCCAACTTTGCGTTTCCGCCCTTCGATATTGATCATACACTGAAAACAACTTATCATATAGGATACTTAGATAATAGGAATTTCTTGAACAAGGTAAATTATTTATATTAATTGAAATCAAAAGAAAATTTATTCAATAAAAACTCAAAATACTCTGTGGTTCTTTCCACTACAAAAACATAAATTTTAAACTAAATTTACTATTTACATAAATTTTAACTCTTTTAGGTAGAACCATTTATTATTCATTTATACTTAATTATTCCTTCTTTTTTAATATTTATTATTTAATTATTTAATTATGAAAATGATTTTAAATATTTAATTTACAAGATTAATAAGTTTATATTTTGAAAAACCTAATTTTTATCTCAACCCAGTATCAATAATTATTTAAATTTAACTCAGGCAATATTTTAATAAGGGATATCGTAACTTTTCTGACAGACCTTTTATTACTGCGACCCTGGACTCTGAACACCTTTCCCAGGAATGTTGATTGAAATACAGCTTCCCTGAAGTCCGGTTATCGTTGGTGCGGTTGAACGTCTCTCGTGGTCTCAGCTTTTGCCTGGTTTGACTTTCCCTGATGTCTTCTAACGCCTTCCCTGATGTCTTCTAACGCCTTCTCTGATGTTTTCTAACGCCTTCCCTGATTTGGTTTCCGCTTCTTATTCCAGTAGTCCTTCAAAGTCCATGTGCTGTTCCAGTTATTGTCATTACATCAGTCCCGTGATTCTTGTAGACTACGTCATTTATAGATTTTTAGACGCACTGGCTACATAATTAACTATAGCGTAATTCACTCAAACTGTTCAATCGTTTTTTCACTGTCTGTAATGCTAACTGATTTTACACTGTCTTTGTTCATTTAACTCGTATTTATGTTTGATAAAATTTTAATGAGAACTGTTCTTTGAAATATTATATTGCATAATATTATAATTAATAAAAATGTTCCCTGTTTGATTTACACATATCTTACTGCTGTCTTTATAAAACACTGCTTCTAAGTACGTTACGTTAACATCGCAGATCCGTCTAATGATCTAAAGATGAATAATGCCATGAAGAATGGTGAAAGCTCGAAAGATGCGCTGCTCCCGCTGTACTCCGCTTATATGGACTCCTTTGCCGCCTTCCGAGTACCAACTGCCTTTCTTATTCTTCTATCCCTTGTACGACATCTCGCCATGCAACTTGTATTAATTTCTTTAAGTTTTAGGTTGGTACTACCCCCACTAACTTCTTCGTTAGGCCTTGCCATCAGCTAATCTATCTCTCCCCTCCTAACATTTTCTCCTATTGTTGTACGTATTTTCCTCGTAGTTTTCCTTTAACTGCTTTTATGAACTTGCGGTTTTCGTAATCATATTCCTGATACATTTTCCTTTCTTCTCAAACTTGAGTGATGGTCGTACTACGTTTGGTTCGCTTATGGCGCTGCCTCGCGTATTCCGCGGTTTTTCCTCGCGAAAACTTTTCTGGTTTTGAAGGAAAATCTTTTTTCTTTTTTCTTCTATGTTGGTTATTATTTTATGATATACTAGCCAAAATTTCCATTCTGTCCGAAGATTTTTCTTCTGTATTTGGGACTTGCAAAATTTGCCAAATTTAACATTTACTTTTGAATTTGAATTTTTACTTTAAAATTGATACTTTCGATTGAGATTTACAATTTTATACCCTTACTACTTTCTTAACACTATGTTATTATTTTTACCACCTTTTTCATTCTATTTTTAGCAAAATATAGGTATGAACTTTCTCACCTACTGTTTTAATTAATTAACAATTTATAAACTTTTTATCTTATAAAACTTTTACTTCTTTACAACTTGTTTACTTTTTCATTTTCCCTTTTTCATTTTTTATGGTGCTTTTTCACCTTCAAACTTTAACAATTATCTCTAACTTTTAAAATACCAAAAATTCCTTAATTTGTTATTTAACATTTTTTATACAATTTTTCTTACGCTTTTCAAAAATATCTTTTTCATTTAATTTTGATGAAATTTGAGAATTTCCTATAACTTTAACTCTTTATAACTTTAACATTTTTTTATTTTACAAAATTGTGACTTCCATGAACAATGTTACCACCTCCCGTGTTTCACATTTACCCATAAAATTCATCAATTTTATACTTTTATTTAACACCTTATTCCTGTATAAAAATAACTAATTTTTCTAAGTCTTTCAAGCAACTTGAAACAAGTTCCAGGATAAAAGTCCATCTCTGTTGACACAGTACAGTTGGCCGGGACTTGTCTTATTCTAATCTAGTTAAGTATAGGGTGTACCTCAACTTTTGCTATGAAATCTTGATTTTTGCAGTTTTTCAACAAAACTCAATTTTTCACGCATTGCATAAGGTTTGTCCGCTGCAATATATATATATATATACATATAATTACGTTAAATTTCTAATTATGTCCCTGAAAGACAGAATGATTGAAAGGGTTGCATGCATTTCGCCACACAAAGAATGATATGATTAACCTTAAGCTCAGGAGTATTAGATATGAAAGTATTTATATATAACTACAGTAAGGTTGTTAAACTAGGTTTGTTAGGAACAGCACAATTTCGATTATTGAAGACCTTTTCGCTTTTTACTAAACACGATTAACACATAATCCTTTGCAATACGCTGTCCTGAAACCTAGCTTGGCACGCCTGAAGTCCGCATCACTTTTTTTTTATATAAATTTAAAAAATACTTCAATTACTTTTATCGTCAACGACTTTCATTATTCTCTGAATAATATTATCATGAACAATACATTACTTTGTTCAGATAGTTACATAAAAACATTAAATCATGTTATACGCCGATTGTGCCCAATCCTATGACTGATCTCTGACGAGTCAAACTTACGTTACGACTGACTCCAACCAAGTTATGTTAGCGACTGACTGCTTACAGCTGATCCTTATGGTTTTGTCATTTGTACCAAACGTGACTATTGATGTCATGTCTGTGAATGGTATTTTTGTCCTTTCTCACGGCTAAAAATAGAGCTCCAATGTCATTTTAGTTCAACTAAAGGTTGTTTGCTTTTAAAAATAGAATATTAATAATTATATTGTTTGCTTTTTTTATTTAAATAGTTCTGATGTTTATAGTAGAGGTCTGCTTACATTTGCTCTTAAATAAAAGAATCTTTTTTAATGTTACAATTTATTAATAACTATTTAGTTCAATAATTTTATTTTAAATTTATTTCAGGGTAAATCTTATATACGCCTACAATAGATTGCACATGTTACATGTTGGATTATGAAAGTTACATACATTATAGATTGATATTAAGGTTTTAATTAAATAAATGCCTACCGTACCAAATAAGTAAGTCGACCACAATAATACCAATGAATACTTAAATGTTAAGAAGCGCACGTCTTATGGACTCAATTCTAACAGATTTTACAAACTTGGCGCCCTAAAGATTTGTAGTTGGGCGCGACTCCGAGAGGAAGCGCTGGCAAACCATTTAGCGTGCGGTGGAGAGCGAGAGAGTGTTTCTCCCCTCTCCCTCTCACTCGGTCTACGATTGGCTAGTCGGACTAAAGAAACGAATTTATGTGTTCAAGAGAGATTTTCAAACTTATCTTTGTTGTACATAGAGAAGAAAATACTCAGAGAACATATTGGAACTAACGATATTGAAGAAAAGTTCGCTATGAAGAACAGAAAGTTACAGTTGATATAGAAATTTTTATACTTTGACTATTTATTAATATGTCAAAGGAAGTTCATAATAAAAGTAAATATTTAAATTTAAAATGCATCCCTTTTGCTAAATACAATAAGCATTTGTTCTTGAGTTTTCATTTTTTGTCTTCTCTTTCCACCTTTAAATTTAAGAGTAATCCTATACAGTGTTGTTAAACTATGTATGTTTTTTATTTTAAGAAAGGTGCAATTACTTAATCAATGTAGGAGATTTTTTTTGTAATCAAAAAAAGGTACTGCGTGCTTTAACGTAAAAAAACAAATATCTATTACTATAAATTTTTCTCAGATTCTTCTTATTTATTAGTGACAATAATGTATAATATTAGAGTTACAAAGATTGGTAGTTTAATATGTTTTTTTAATGTTAATTTATTTATGAAATGATGTAGTAATTTGATAAGTAATTACAATTTTATTCTAACTTTATCACTTGACTGATATATATTTCATTTGCTTTGAATATTTACACTTTTGTATTCTCTTTTCCTAAGTCCACGAAAGAAAGAAATGTAAGGCGTTTTCTTTATTATTATATTAAGATTGGTTGAACGATGGTCGTATGATTTTGTGCGAGGTCAAGAGCGAGAGAGCACGAGATACAATGTTTTCTTCCCCTATTTTTCTGGTATGTAACGACCATACAGAGCGAGAGCGACTGAATATGAAAGAAAGAGACGGAAAATGAAGCAGAGTTATTTTCAGTCAAATGAGAAATTTTGAGACGGCAGGCAATGAATATTTAGGCGTTTAATATTAATTGCTGTATATTCCGTTGAAGTTGTAGGTGGTGTGTATTGGAGCATTTTGTTAGTTATTGTTTATGATGAGTACTAAAAAAAGTGGAGGGAAAAAGTGTTCTTACATTAATTGTCAGAATTCATCAACCAATGCAGATGTACCTTTTTTCTATTTTCCAGTGAGCGATAAAGAAAGGTAAGAGATAGTGGTTAGATCTAAATAGTTAATTTTTGTTAAAGTGACTGCAAATAACGTATAAACAAATAAAACATTGTTATGGTAATTATTAAGTGGTTCTAGTAATATAATAATTGAAGAGAAGTTTACAATTTGTACAGTCCAGTTCTATGATTTGTTCTCTACAATTTGGTACAAATAAATTTGATTTTTAATAAAGTATATAATATTCGTAATTCCATTTTCAAAATAGCCTGCTTTAGTAGCGTTTCTTGACGCAGGAACATAAAAACATGTCTTTCTGAAATGTTTTTGAAATTGATATTTATTTTTATGCACTCTATTTAGAACTAAATTACAAAACTTTTGTTTATCTTGAAATAAATTATAAACAATATTTTACAGTGTTATATAACTTTATGTACATAATTTTTGGTGAAATTTGTCAGACGTTTAGACAATTTCTTTCATTCTAGAATTTCTGAGACCAAAATAAAAGGATACATAACATGTTCAAGTATACAGTTCAATTCTATGTTTTATTCTCTACAATTTGGTATAATATAAATTAATTTTGAGGTAAAAAATATATCGGCCTACTCATTTTCAAAATAGGCCTGTTTTAGTAGCGTTTCTTGTCGCAGGAACATAAAAACATGTATTTTCTGAAAAAAAGTTTTGAATTTGATAATTATGTTTATACTTTTCTATTTATAACTAAATTTGTATATTTTGATAAATTACAAAAAAATGTTATCTGCTTTTTATATTGGAATAAAGTTGAATATTTTTCTTCCGTTAGGGCCTATTGAAAATTTTTTTTATCTTGAGCCAATAACTTTTGTAATTTTACATCAATCAATTTTTTAGTTGCTAATATTATTTTTCTGAACCTTTTTCTATATAAAAAAAGCTGTGGAACAAAAATAGAATTACTATTTTTTACGAGTTTTTGAAAATATGCTTGCAAGTGGCCAAAACTCCAAAAAATTTAATATTACCGGTTAGAGGGAGTTTGTTCTACGTCAATCCACTGCAGAGATATTTAAAATGCTAAACACAGTACGTTGTTCAATCTTGCTTATTTCTGAACATATATTGATGAAACTTGGTAATAACTTCATTAGTCCAGATTATATTGTTATTTGCTTAAACCTAAGTATTTTAAGCCCACATGGCAGCAAACCTACGTACTCATAGCACATGTAATTTTATGGCGAATAAATAACATTATACATCTCCCTTATTAATGAACATACGTTGATAACACTTGGTGTAAGGCTTGTAATCATTAAATGCTTGTAATCAATTGATATTTTGATCAAAAATAAAATATTTTGTGAACCCAGTTGCAGCAATCCTATATAGGTTCTCATTTCTAATGTTATTATTATGAGAAATAATTCAAATGCTATCTTGCTTATTTAAAAATATAATATTATGATAAAACTTGTTAAGTGGCTTCATCAATATTATACAAGCATTGGATATTTCCAATCCCAAATATACAAGCATTGGAAATTCTCCGAGTGCGCAGATTTGCTGCGACTGGGGTATTTTATTTTTAAAGTATTAATCTGATTTAATAAATCCTTACAACATGGACAGTTTTTGGTAAATTATATTTAAAGCATATGCGTACAATATACCTCAATGTACATATAAAAATACGAAGAGGTAGGTCATGCCAACAGTATTACACAAACAGTCAACAGACAACAATAACTATACAAGGTCTAGATGCAATAATAATTCTGGTTTTATTCAGGTTAGATTCAGATATACTGATCACCTACCATTAGAAATATGTATTTTTTAGGTGCAACTTGTGGATTGTTAATTGTGGCCGAGATGATCTAACAGAATTAGAAGATAAGAAACTTAAACACAGAGTGGTGTGTGCAGTACATTTTAAAAATGAGGCCTTCTCAAACTCACCGAGAAAAAAATTGCTTCAAAACCATCCCAATGCCTTACCAATACCATATTTTGAAGTACAATTAGTCAAGTCCCCCGACTCATTACCTGTAGGTAGTGAAATTAATCATAATTCTGTGTCTACTCCAAAAAATGACCAAGGGAATACCGAAAATATACATAATACTTATATCACCGCATTGGTAAACAACAATGAAAATAAAGAAGCTTGTGAGCAAGAAACATTGCAAAAATTTAATAAAGATTTCACATCGTTTACTCACACTCCGATTTCAGAATCAAACCAAACACCACTTCCTCTTTACGATCCAACACCCAGGAAGAGAAAACTGTTGAAATCGCTATCAAGGCAAAGAATTGTTCTTAACAGAGCTAGAAGCAAAATATGTTTCATGAGTAAAAGGAAGAAACGACACACTGAAAACGAATTGTTGGATATGCTTCCTCTTTATATTTCAGGTAATAAAACATGTTTTAAATTTTGACAAATGATAGCATCGGAAGCAAATACATTAAATAAATATTAAGCATATTTAAAATTTGTTTAACTACAAGGAATAGCATAATAATTTATTTTATTTTTAAAGTGATCGAGAACTTAAGTCAATCATACTACATTTTCTTACTTAAAAAAAAAATCAAAGTTTAATGATACACGTAAAGCTAATAAGAGCGTAGACTATTAAAAAAAAAGCGTAAGCAGCACTGCCGCATTACTTTAGCCGAATTCTTATCAGGGAATAAGTAAGCTTAAATCAAATAAATAGTTGTTTATTTTATTCATATTTCATATTGTTTTACCGTTACCGAAAAATGGCGCAGTTACCTTACACGGATAGTGAAACAATCATTTATTGGGAGCTTTCTAGGAATTTCTTTATTCCTTTACTTTTACTTTATTTTACTTTATAATTTCTTTTTACTGTCTTATATTTATTGCAGTTATTGAATTAAATAGAACAATTAAACAGAAAAAAAATTATAATTTTGGTTTAAGTTGGTCGGATTAGTCTTAAGATATGTTGCAATATTTGGTTTTTATTCCAGGAGAAACGCTGGTTTTTGTAAAAATGCAAATCAAACACCAACAGCATCGAGCGTGGAGTGAAGATGAAAAGAATATCGCTCTATCTCTTTATTACAAATCTCCAAGTGCTTACCGTTTTCTCCGAGATAGAGGTTTTAAGTTACCATGTTTAACTGTAATTAGAAAATGGATTAATGTATACAACGTGTCACCAGGATTTACTGATGAAGTAGTTTCTAAGCTATATAAGAAAGCTGCTTCAATGACTGATGATGAGAAACAGTGTGTACTTGTCTTTGACGAGATGAGCATAAAAAAAGCTCTTGAATATGACCCAAAGCATGATTTAATAGAAGGGTTTGAAGATTTAGGGCCTCTAGGAAAAACATCAAACATCGCAAGTCATGCCCTTGTCTTTTTGTTACGAGGACTAAAATACCAATGGAAGTGTCCTTTTGCATATGTCACCTCTAGTAATGGTGTTAAATCGGAATCATTATCTCTAATGATAGACATGTGCTTGGAAAATGTTTTTAAAACCGGGCTACATGTTCGTGCAGTTGTTTGCGACCAAGGACCGACAAATGCTTCCGCAATACGACTATTGGGTGTAAGTGAACAAAATCCACATATATTGTTTGGAGGTAAAAAAATTAATTTTCTGTATGACGTTCCACATGTATTCAAATGTATCAGAAATAATCTGCTCAATCACGACATTGAAGTTGATGATAAATTAGTTAGTTGGAGTGACATTCGAGCCTTTTACGAAATAGAGCGAAACAGCCCAAATGACTGTAGGGCTGCTCCAAAACTATCGGAACGACATATAAGGCCACAGAGTTTTCAAAAGATGAGTTTTAAATTAGCAACTCAGGTGTTTAGTGCTTCAGCTGCAAGAGGCATTCAGACTGCATGCAAAACGGGCACATTGAACAGTTCCACAGCTCTCGATACTGCAGCGTTCCTAATCAGATTAAATGATATATTTGACTGCCTTAACAGCAAGTATTGTTATGACAGCAATCCCCTCAGAAGGCCACTATCGGATTCAAACACAAAGGCCATAAAATGCCTAGAAGACGCAATACCGTTCGTCCATTCATGGAAGTTGACCAATGTAAAAAGAAATCCGCCTTGTTTCGGTGGACTTCTTCTGTGCATTAGGAGTGTTCTATCACTGTATGCTGTTCTAAAATCGGAGGGTAACAGCTATCTACTAACGGGAAGGCTTAATCAGGACCCAGTTGAAAATTTGTTCGGTGTCCTGCGACAAAGAGGGGGCTACAACAGCAATCCTTCAGCAAGGCAGTTTAGAAAGAATTTACAACATGCGATGTCAATACGCCTTATGAACCCTCCTGGCTCGGCAAACTGTGAACCGGACTGCGACATTAACCTTGATATACAAGAACGACTAAGTGGAGATTCAACAAATGAAACCTTGGATGAAATTCATCAAGCAGACGACCTAACCGATTGTACTCTTCAGACTGAATCTGAACTGTACCCCCCATTTCAAAATCTAGGTAAGAAGTAAATAATTAATTATTATATGATTTCGGTATATTGTTATACGTCTACTAATCCTGTTTTTTTTAGGGTCAAGATAAATATATTTTACTATAAAGTATAACTAACCTTGAAATATGAATAACAACAAACATTTACTATCACATGCTTACATATTTTTTAAAGAGACTTTTACAGCTGATTAAAAACACATTAGACATTTAAATCAGCTGTTTCATTGTAATCAGTAAAAATACTGTATGTTACAATATCTTATGAATTTAAAATTTATAAACCCATAGCTAGAAAATATCTCAATTTTTTGTGAAGTTTTATTATATTTTATGTAAATAACAAAGGTTATATGCTCCTACAAAATGTAGACCTAACATAAAAATGTTGGAAAACTCATAAGAACATTTGAAAAAGCATAGGATACTTTTTCTTTTAGGTAAAATTGTTAAAGTGTACATTTTTTTTGTAGATGAAATACCCCACATCACGTCACATTCTGATTATGATGCTCTCACTGATACGTCACCTATGGAAGACAACGTCATAATGTATATTGCTGGCTGGTTGGCAAAAAAAGCAAACGACAAATTCGATTGCAGTGATTGTACTAATACAATTCTACGGGCACGGGCAGAAGACTCCTTAGAAGTACCCAAAAAAGACTTCCTAATTCGTACGAGGGCGTTCACGTGTCATACAGAAGAATTCGCGAAATTAAATTACCCTTCTGATGATTTTTTTAACATTGTACGGAGCCAAATACTGTTTTTTTCTAAATTTTTTAAAGTGCACGTTGCTGAAAAGAAACTACATTGCAGTCTTGTGCAAAAAATCAGGGAAGAGACTGAACGAGTTCATGAAGGTTGGTTTACTTCTCAGTGTACAGATCGCCGTATTTACATGTTGTCAACCCTAGTGAAATCACAAGATCTACGCGGTAAAGTACTACGCGGTAAAGTGGAAATCACAAGATCTAAGAGTCAGGGCTCTTATAAATATATCCAAGCGACGAAATAGTGTGAAAGACAAAGAAGATAAATTGAACAAAAAGTTGAAGAATGTTCAACACGTGTAGTTAACTGCATAGGTGTAACCAGGACGACCATATGGGGGGGGGGGTTATATATAATAATAATTATAACACATTTTAGGCTTTCCAAAAGCACTTTAAACTGATATAGGTAGGTATACTATTTTTACTTCCAATTGTGATTCAGGCCTATTTTATAATAATTTGACCTGCTCTTAACTAGGCCTATAGCAATAAATATTCATTGCCTATAGTTTATTATAGTGTAAAATATTTCAAGAGGGAGGAACAAAACTGTATTGTTGTATGTTATTAATTCACTATTCATAAAAATTTTGATGTTGATTGGTACTATGGGTAAAGATTGACTAAAATCATAGTAAGAATTTTACTGGTTAAGAAAAACTTGTATCTTTTAATTTTAGTACAAGGTTAAAAAAGTTAAAAATATTGTTAATTAAAATTGTTTATTAAAATAAATTATAAACATAATAGTCAAGAAAGTACTTTCAATAGTGGTAAAGTAGTCCAAAACTCACTAATAAACAGTAAACTTCAATTTTTAGTAATGTGATATATTTTAATTATTCAAAGTGTAAACAAACTGTGAACAATTTTTTTACAATTGGGGGGAGGGTTATGTCCCTGGTTACGCCTATGGTTAACTGGCAGTATTTTTTTCGATTAAGTGTCCATAGATAAAAAACACATGTTTTTATTGTTAAATAGGTCATAAGACCTGTTATAAACTTAAAGAATAGGCTATTTGTTTGTATATTTTAATATGTATTTCAAAAATCTAGTGATCGCTCAATGGTCGAAATTCAACCATAATTCATTACAATTTTTAATTTGAATGTTATTAAGGTTATATTGTCAAAGACTAGACTATACCTGTATAATCACAGATTTCGCCAAGGCTACAAAGTTATTTGCCATCTTTTTCAAATTATATAACATTTAAATAAAAAACAAATTAAAAAAATGAAGATTGAATACTTTTTATATATTTTTTTAATTCAAATAAAAAACCAGGCGATTAAATAAAATGTTGTCCATTGAACTTGACATACATATTTTTATAATTTAATAAGTGATTCAAAACTTCTGGGAAAACGATTTTTTTATACATTACGATGCATAAATTTAATGGTCTGCTCCAGTAAAAGAGAAAGCAATCGGCAACTCGCACGAGGATAGGCTTAACAATGTAGTTTCATGGAGCAGAGTGCTTTGACATTGACTCACTTCAAACAATTTTATAATTTTTTTTACCGTTTTATATAATTTTTATATTTGCGTGATGAGAAATAAACTAAAGATTCTGTATTAAATTTTGGATCCGGCTTGCGTTTTACTTTTTTGAATTTTATTTTAATTTTCTGAGGAAGATAATTCCAACTTGGTATTTGAAAAATTGTCAATTGTATAACAAATGGAAGGTAGGTATTTAAAACAAACGTTTTGAAACGTTTTCCCAAACATTTCACTATTCTGTTCCTTACCATCTTTCCGAAACCGGCAGCTCCCGCCATCTGGCGACACAACGACAAACTTTATCTTTACTCCAAGCAATTCTGTTGCCTTACCGCGTTATCTATTTAATTTGCTTATCGCGATACTCCATCAGCTGCTTGGAACCTTCTCGAAGCCTGTCTTTATTCAACGGTCATTTCGGCCATTTTAAAATATCCAATCTGCATCGAGCCTAGCCGCTACACGCAGCTCTTGAAATGCTACACTTCCTCCTGCAAATACTTTCTGCTTTAGAAAAGTAATTTCGTTCTGCTAACCAGCTTTGCTGGTTCAAGTTTGGGAGCTACAGACACTCCATCAAAATCTAAACAAATGTATTTGCAGTGACAGTGATTTATTTATTTCTCATCTCAAACGAGATGAGGCAAATTATATAATTAAACCATGTGGTAGTTTAAGAAAAGTACTATTAATGAATAGTAACATGCCTGTTTGATCTATAAAATAGAAATTTGTTTTTTTTTTAAATCTACTTTTATACCCATAAGGTTGTTTCAAGTTGGCCAACGATTTTTTTTTATTATTTAAATTTACCTGTCTCATCTGAGACATATTTTCTTTGCTATGTTTTTTGCTATTGCCAAATGCCTATTTTAATAAAATCTCATGTCAATATTTATATATTTTTCATTATTTAGGATCAATAACCTAACCTCATCTTGATGAGTGTACTCTCCCACAGGAGCTAGATTTTTTTAAGGTTTAAAGGCGTTGTATGTAGTATCGCGAACAGGGTGTTTTTGTGGCTTTTCGAGTGGTTACGCTGCGACCTCCAATTTAAAATCGATCCACTGTGACTTTTCTTCCTTCTTAATGCCACAGGTGGTCGATGGCGTAACAGTTTACATACATGGCTGATTGTAATTTAAAGATTATATTTTATTTATTTTTCAGAAATTGCAGTATAAACTAATTATATTTATAAACTGGACAGTCAATATGCGTGTAGCAATAAAACGAGAAACAAAACTATTAATTCATTATTTACAAAGTATTATAAACTCAATACAAATTTAATTTTCCATACACGAAATAGATATATTTACTGACAAAATATATTTGTAGCAATACAAAACATATTATTACTTAATTATTTACAAAGTTATATACGCAATTGCAAATTTAAACTTAAAAGAAAAATAGCCATATTTACAATATCAATTATAAAATAATTACAACAAATTGTGTTCCTGAAAATACCTATATAAGTTATATTTAGTTTCTAAACAAACAAAACGCGATTGTGTCTGGAATTGTATATAACACAATAGCGAAAGTTTTTATTCCCTGTCCTTGTGTGAGTGGGGTAAACCCTTCGTTCAGCCAGCCGCACTCGGCAAGTAATCTAAATATAGTACAAATGAATTGCATTATCGTTATACCAATGAGAGGGGAGAAACACTATCTCGCACTCTCTCGCTCTCCAACGCACGCTAAATAGTTTGCCAGCGCTTCCTCTCGGAGTCGCGCCCAACTACAAATGTTTAGGGCGCCAAGTTTGTAAAATCTGTTAGAATTGAGTCCATAAGACGTGCGCTTCTTAACATTTAAGTATTCATTGATAATACCAAGTCTAGGGAATAAGAAGTTAAGGAGAGCCCCTTTGCATTTTTGTGGATGTTGATAACAAATCCTATAATTATATTCTGCTTTAAATATTAGTTTTTAAGAATGAATTGATCATATTTTTAGTTTTTTTGTTCAAACATTTGCCATTATTATAAAGAAAAATGTTTGTGTCAACGAAGTTAAGAGGATATTCTGGGACTTCCTAATAAAGATACTCTAATCTAACCATATTTGAATTACTGAATCCTGGGGAGGAGAGAATATCTTCAATCCAAAATATGAGAAGACTATTCATCCTCCAAAAAAAAAACTATTAGGCTTGTAGCAGGATTGAAGAAACAACAATCATGCACAAGTTATTTTAAAGAATACATCATACCCACACATCCACGTTTGCATATACTATAAGTAATTCTTTATTGCAAATTTAAGTATAATCATATCTAGAATAAGGACGTTCATGGCTATAACACCAGAAATGCTTTCAATTATCAAGCAAACCAGTACAAGATAGGTCTTTGTAGAAAACTGTTATCACAAATGGAGGCAATCCTAATTAATATTTTGGTAGCTCTGTCTGAGGAGGTATCCTTTGCATCACGGTTAAGCTACATAAATTGTAAATATCCTCTAAGGCACATTTGGTTCTTTGTTTTAGTTATGTATTTTTAAATGTATTTTGTTGTAATTGTTAAAATTTCTCATGACTGATGTGATACAGTTATTGAT
>JAGFPH010007574.1:53262-64229 GCA_018207615.1 Philaenus spumarius | reverse complement strand
GGGAGCGATGGGGGAAATTTGTGAAGTTGCGGCAGAGACTTGAAAATTTGCTCACGGGGTTTTTGGGGGCGCCGATCTCACTTCTGACTATGAGAAACGCCCCCTATGTGTTGGTGGCTCAGACGAATCGAGACCGATAGGGGAAAAAACGTAAGGTTTTGAAATATTTTGAGACGACTTAAATGCAATATATAGTTTACCTTATACAGTAGTCGAAGCAATTCTTAATATTTTTGTAGTTACACTACAGCGCTGTTTCGCCGTTCACAGCCGGCTTCGTCAGGTGTAGGACTCAACACTTAAATAAAACAATATAGACTACTATAGATGGATTTTTTAGACGGCGACCTATTTTGAGTACTTGTGCGAGAGAGAAGGAGATAGTGGCGAGGGAGGGTATTCCAACCCCCACACTACTTCCCCTCCCCCCTCGCACCACCACTTTCCCTTAATGTGGCAAACTGAGCAGAGCACCGTCCGGCATGTCGATGGTGGTGGGGGACCTTCAACTACCTCCCCTACATGCGCCAGATTTTTCACGCAGGTCGCCGTTAAATAAATCTATCTATATAACACTGAACACACACGATAACACGACAAAAAATAGAAAGTATTATCGGATAACTCCTCGAGGAATGTTTCATGAAATAAATATTTGCGTGGCCACGGCATAGTTACTGCGCTTCCGAACGGGAACTGAAGAAAAAGTTGCTTCTGAATTAGTAATAGGTCAGCTGTATTTGTTTGTTTAGATTAGAGATTACGTCATAGATGGGGTTAGCTGCAAAACTCAATTTGTCATTCAGGAGTACGTTATGGTTTTCCTTTTGGGAAGTGTAAATGCTGTATTCCTCCAATACGTTGAGACGACGGCCTTTCCTTTCTTTATGGATAATGGTCATGTTAGTGTTTATATCAGTGTAGGTGTGGTTAGTGTCGATCAAATGTTCGGCATAACTAGATCTGATTCTGGAGAGGGGGTTTTTATGAGTAGGCAAATGTTCTTTAAATCTTTTCGCAAACGATCTGCCGGTTTGGCCTATGTAAATTTTATCGCAGTCGTTACATTCAAGCCTGTAAACACCACTATTGTCATATTTGTTAACGTTTTTTATTTTTGAGTTGGTGTTAAGGAGGTTACCCAGATTGTTGGAAGTGGGGTATGCGATATTAAATCCATGTTTCCTGAATTTGTTGTTGGTGGGACGGTCTAGAATGCGATTGAATCTCATAGGTATAAACTTTTTATTGTTTTCATTAATTGTCTGTTGGAATCTGTTGTTGC
The DNA here is from genome assembly GCA_018207615.1 of Philaenus spumarius. Lineage (NCBI taxonomy): Eukaryota > Metazoa > Arthropoda > Insecta > Hemiptera > Aphrophoridae > Philaenus > Philaenus spumarius. The sequence continues at coordinate 62,944 of JAGFPH010007574.1, read as the reverse complement.
GATTGTTGATCTTCTTTCTGTGCTTAAATATCAGTTTATCTTAAATGCATCTCAGGATCAGGCCGATTCCCATGGCAGCTGTTTTGGGTTGTGCGCAGCTCTGAAGTGTTAGGAGGGGTCACTGGAAATACGAAGAGAGATAGAGAGAAAAAGTGAAAGTATGAAATAATACTCCACGCTTGCTCCCTCAGAATCCGTTACAAAGCTGTATGGAGGGAAGAAGAAAACACTAATTTCCCCAAATCGTCCCCCCCCCCTCCAGTGCACCGGGGGTATTTCACATGATCAGAAATGACAACGCCCCCAAAAACCCCCGAGTACCGATTTTCGCGAATTTTTATCTATTTTTAGAGGTTTTATAAAAATATGCACTCTATGCATCCGCGATGCATTTCCGCTTTCTCCCGAAACTGGTCGTATGTAGACTTTGTTCCTGGTATTTTTCTGAACACGATGCAGGAAACTGCATCCAAATCGGAGCTGAAGGCATAAATTTATTTATTTTTCAATACTTTGCCCGGTCTACATGTTTGCGTGTTTTCTATTTGGTTTGGGAAATAGAAAACAATGTTTTCTGTTTGCTGAAACAAGTTAAATGTTTGTCATTTGGTTGCAAACTGTTTCCAAACTCCAGAAGAAAGAGAGCGAAAAGAAATTTCATTTGAGATTCGACTGACAAATGTTTAAATTTATATAGTTTTAATACAAGAAACGTCTCTTTCAAATTAGGTAAACAACTCCCCAATCCTATTACAAGTGGCACTGCCTTGAAATGAACGGCTTTTAGTTGTGTAAGCCTCTTAGTTCCGTATCTCACCGCAACAGCGCTGTGACTACTTGTCAATATAATGCAACCTATAACAATACTGTCTGACTTTCAAACAACATCTAGGAGATGATGCAATCAAAATTCTAGCGCCTTATTAAACTGTTTTATTATACTTTGGGGCTAAGTTTACAACTTCTACCAAAACAAACTTCTTATAATGTCTGGATGTTAGTAGGTATTGTATAGGCTACGAGTTATAAATCTAATATAGGCTATATGGTCGGCTTTAATGTTAGAAATCGTTGAAAATGTATGTTTTTTTACAATACCTTTTATTTACTTCATTTGTGCCAGCCAAAAAAAAAATAACTTAGGCCTACAAACATAAAACTATTTTTTAAACCTTGGGCTATTGGCTGTATTATAGCTATACCTGGGCGACCGAGCATCGCTCAGTATTATTAACTTTCCGCTAAGAAAATTGAAAATTTTCTAAAATCGGGAAGTTATTGGTTTCACCCCGTTTTTCGAAAATCGAGTATTCATCAGATCTCGACGTTTTGAGGTCCTAGGAATCTTCCCTGACCACTCCCGAGAGAGTGTCACCCTGTCTGTATGTATGTGTGTGTGTATGTAAGTATGTGACCCGCTTATAACTTTTGAACGGCTTAACCGATTGGATCCTACCAAACGGCGTTCTAAATAGTTCCATCAAACTTAGATTTCCTGAAAATTTCAACTAATTCGGACCGGTAGGTTCTGAGAAATTTCGAAAAAACAAAGAAATAAATTTTTTTCAAATCAGGTTTTTTTGGAATAACTTTTAAACGGCTTTACCGATCAATTAAAAAATCTAATCAGCTTTTAACCTTAAAAAGCGACGTCGATCACTACCAGAATGGTCAAAATCGGTTAATTCGTTCGTGAGATATCGTGAACGAAATAAAATAAAAAAAGTGTTTTTTCTCAATTTCTCCGAAATTTTTCATCAGAAAAATTTTTGTTGTCGATTCTTTCAATGGACTCGAAAAACTACATCGATTGCCACAAATCACATAAAAATCTGTTGATTCATTCGCGAGATATCGTGAACGAAAGAAAATAAAAAAAAGTGTTTTTCCTCAATTTCTCCGAAACTTTTCATCTGAAAAATTTTTGTTGTTGATTATTTCAATGGACTTAAAAAACTGCATCGATTGCCGCAAATCGGATAAAAATCGGTTGATTCATTCAAAAGTTATGGCAGTTCAAAATTTCCAAAAATAGTGTAGTTAGCGGGAAGTTACAGGGATGGCCTTTAAAAGTCAACCGTTTTCCAAATATTTTTTATTTTTTTATTTTTTTTTTTAGGAAAATGTATGTAAATACAAATTCGAAAAAATATGAATATTTTTCGATCTTACGTACATGAATTGTTTACTTAAATAAAAAAATAAAAACATGAATGTAATTAGTTCTAACATTTTATTAGATTTTTCTTGGAGATATAAAACCTAGCGCATTCGAATCTTGACGTCCAAAAACCTCTATAGGTACATGTAGGTAATGTAACCTATCCAACGAATAGGCCATATTTGATATTGTTTATGTATTTTAGAAATAACAAATAATATTTATAATCATTAGATAATTTATATTACTAAACAAATTATATTTGCTAGGATCCATGAAATAAGTTTTAGTAAAATTTTCTGCCAATCCTAACGTAACATTTTTACTTAAATTTGTCGACGCGTTTCGGAGTTCCTCCATTATCGAGGCCTATTTCAGTACTCTCTCGATAATGGAGGAACTCCGAAACGCATCGACAAATTTAAGTGAATGTGCTACGTTAGGATTGGCAGAAAATTGTACTAAAACTTATTTAATTTATATTACCTTTATAGAAATGCAAGGAATGCAGAAACTGGTGAAAAGGTTTTCAGAACGGTTAATAACAGCACATAAATAATGTTTTAGTTACGTTTGGTGTTTGAATAAAGAAATAAGTTGAAAATTATACCACCTGATACATTTTTAATGATTTATGTTTGTTAAATCTTATCTTATTAAACGAGCAATTCTTGTATATTTTCTATTCGCCTATACTTAGTGACTTCAAAGGTGGTATATAAAAGAAGTTCAGAGTATACATTTTATGCACATTTTCCCGAGTTTATGTGCATTTTTTCAGACATTAGACCTAGCGCATTCGATTTCTGACGTCAAAAACACCCTGTATGCAAATTTTCATCAAAATCGTTAGAGCCGTTAGCGAGATGCCCGAAATAAATTTATAAACAAATATACAAGTATTAGATATAAATAATAACAATTCTCGTTTAATAATTAATAGCTCGTTTAATAACATAAGATATCTATAATGTATCTATTCACCTATACTTAGTGACTTTAAAGGTGGTATATAAAGGAAGTTCAGAGTTTTAATTGGATACGCATTTTTCCGAGTTTATGCGCATTTTTGCAGACATAAGACCTAGCGCATTCGATTCCTGACGTCAAAAAACACTTATATGCAAATTTTCATCAAAATCGTTAGAGCCGTTAGCGATATCCCCGAAATAAATTTATAAACAAATATACAAGAATTGCTCGTTTAATAAGATAAGATTTTAATATGATCATACAACTTTGAGCTTCTGTTAATTTACAAATATAGGCGCACTGTCGATGAAAATTAAAGAGAGAGAAAAAAAGTTTGCCTAAATAATTACATTTAAAATATTTGAGTTTAAATCGTTAATTTAAGTAGGCCTACAATTAAAATGTATGATTTTCCGTTCTGTTTTACAAAATGTATTTCAGGTCTTCGAGTAAAATATGGAATTGTAGGCTCTGTACAATACTGTACATTATTTACGATGTTGAAAATCCCTAACACATATAGGCCTACAGATAGCGTCAATTAGGATGGAGCGCGAAGAGGGGGTGTGCAAGTCTCCTACGCCGGCTCCCACCACATTTCCCCTCTCGCGGCGGAGTACAGTCAGAGCCGCCTGCCCTACCTAATTCATGTCTGCTATGTAGTCGTGTTGATTGTATACCAACACTTTTTGGCAGTGACTGTACTGAAGACTCACAGTCGAGTAGGAGAGGGTAAGACGTTATAGCGCATGCTCAAGTGACGCTTCACGATACTTGGCACTATCTGTACCCAGTTAGATATAGTTGCTTTTGAAGAACGAAATAAAAAAAGTAAATGTGTGCAGTCGTGGATCCCCCGTCAGGAAAGAAGACTTTTCTTCAATTCTTAACAACAACATGCACACATAATATTAATCTTTCAATTGAAGTTTATTATTAGTTAGTTTTGTATACATATATTTACTTTTTCCATACGTTTAATGGTATTATAATATAGTTGCAGAATTAACTACAGCATCAAAGCTAAGATGGTAAACACAGTTAAATGTCCATTCATTGTTTCATTTACATAATAAACATAAAATGTTGGTTCATCAGTCTAGGCCTAACATAAAATTATTGCGTTTATTTTTAATTTATTTTACCTGTCTTAACGGCAACATACATATAATAATTTTAAGTTAGGCCTAGACGTAAAATTACTTTCTAGGCCTAATAAATAGTTATTGAAGTGAAAACTTCTTATGGCGCGTTAGGCACTTTTTCAGATGGGTAAAAATCTCTGATCTCGCGTGATCGTCAGATATTTTTCGTCATTGCCTCTGTGATTACAAAAGAGAGATAGCACTAAATGACTCAATTCCAACACAGTCAACGGTAGCATAGTGGTCAGTATCCTCGCCTGTAACGCGGGAGTCCGGGGTTCGATTCCCCGCCGAGGAGGAATATTTTTATGTATTTTACAAATGATATTTCTTTTAAAAAAAATTTCAAATCATAGTCACATTTAAAATATTAGATATACCATTAATTGAGTTTTTAAATCAAAAGGTTGGATTAACCATGTCAAATGATCGACTTAAAAGCACCACAAGATACAAAAATACAATAGATGCTGTTTTTACAAAACATTTGGATGGATTTCAATCAAAATTATTTGTTTCTTACTTCAGTTATCATAGGCCTATAGTATCAGTTTTAGAATGTACAGATAAAGATAATGATAGCAATGCAAGAGTAATTGAAATTAATGATGAAGATGAGAACTCACATATTGTTACTGTAGGCTATGTATGTTGCCGTTAAGGCAAGTAAAATAAATTAAATATACACACAATAATTTTAGGTTAGGCCTAGACTTATGAACCAAAATTTTATGTGTATTGAATGTATTTCAGCGCTTGACGATAATATCTGAACTACGCCGGACGGAACCGATCGTCTCTTAATTTAAACTGATGAACCAAAACGCATGTTTATTTAATGTATTTACATTCATTGCCATATCAACCAATTTGATAACGCTTTTTCGTTACTCGTATTTTATATTTGCCATTGCTTTAGCAACCGATTATTAACACTTTTTTCTTTACGCGTTACATTTTCTATTTATTAACTCCTACCTCAACCCGCGTTAAGGAACTTCGTTCCAAAATAGTACAAAGATAAACATTTTCAATTACTTCTTACCTCAGAACCAGTCATGTAGCCTACATTGGTTCTTTAACACATTAAACTGTTTCTCTTGTGTATCAAATTAATCTGTACGGGATTTTACTAGTAGTTTTATATAAAACTAGCTGCCCCGACCCGGCTTTGCACGGATAGACAAATACAAGTTAAATGTATACTAGTGGACATGGCAATGCTTCGCTATTGCTTGATTTACCTAACCTAAAATTATATTCAGTTTTTGATCCAAATCAGTTGTTGATCAAAATCAGCTGTTGATCAAAATCAGCTGTTTTAAGCTTTTCATACGAACAGCTGTTTTTTGTGCCCCTTATAAAATCAAAAGAAATCTTTCTTCTTCTTCCTTAAGATTGACCTTCCATAAGATTAACATGGCAACTTTGAGAGCCACTGGGGCGAAGGCCTTAACATACATTGAGCTCATTTTAAGGGAAGCACAACTTCAGAGTGAGCTCTGTAAAATGACACCAAAAACATCAAAATCGGTTAATAACTCTAGGAGGAGTTCTACTCACAAAATAACCCCTAGCAAATTAATTATGTATATATAGATTAACAAAAAATATATTATATCAATAAATATATTACACTATGTATTTCGTATGGGGATTTTTAGTAACTTTGACTCCCCCCCCAAACCTCCCCTAAAAATTAGATTTTTTTTTTTACTGTTTTTTAGCGAGCACCTAGGGCCCTAGAGGAAGCTACATAATAAATTTCATTCCAATCCGTTCAGTGTTTCTTTTTAGTAACTTTGACCCCCCAAATCCCCCTAAAATTTCGAATTTTTAAAAAAAAACCTTTCTTAGCGAGTACCTAGGGCCCTATAGGAAGCTACATACCAAATTCCATACCAATCCGTTCGATGGTTTTTTCTAGTAACTTTGACAACCAAAAACTGCCCTAAAATTTAGAATTTTTTGAAAAACTCTTTCTTAGCGATCACCTAGGGCCCTAGAGGAAGCTCCGTAATAAATTTCATTCCAATCTGTTCGGTGTTTCTTTTTAGTAACTTTGAGCCCCCAAATCTCCCTAAAATTTCGAATTTTTTAAAACCCTTTCTTAGCGAGCACCTATGGCCCTAGGGGAATCTACATACCAAATTTCATTCCAATCCGTTTGATGGTTTTAGAGAAATCGTTATTTTGTAACTTTGACCACCCCAAACCTCCCCTAAACTTTCGATTTTTTTGTAACCCTTTCTTAGCGAGCATCTATGGCCCTAGGGGAAGCTATACACCAAATTTCATTCCAATCCGTTCGGTAGGTTTAATCGTGATTTAGTTAATTTGACCCCCCAAAACTCCCCCTAAAATTTCGAATTTTCGGAAACCCTTTCTTAGAGCGCGTTTAGAGCATATAAAGAGTATTAGTGCCAAATTTCATGTTTGTAGGGCTCGTGGTTTTGGAGAAACTGTGATGAGTCAATGGTATTTGGCTTTTATAAGTATAGATAACCTTGGTGTATTACTGCGAACATGATTACATTTGGATTCAAAACTGTTATAAAATAATGAACCTAACTCTTTTTTCATTATTATTATTATTTTAAAATATCTACCTCACATATGTAGGCTAATGCAGACTATAAGTAAACCGAACGCCAATAACTGGGTACGAACCTACAAGACTGTGTTGTAGCAGACTGGACGAGAGAGTTTAACCACTATGCCACTCGGCGATACTTTGGGAGATGGCAAACTACAGCTGTTGGAAAAAGTTTCCTAACATTAAAACTTGACTGATATTACGACAAACTTTATTTTGTCCCGACCTCCCCTAATTGGGGGTGACTTGTACAACCTCTCGACTAATAGAGGGTTAAAACATTTTACACCCTCCCCCACCCCCTAACCTACTTCTGACATTTACTCTGTGTTTGCAGGCGAGGTGGGTTGTAATAAAACTTGATTAAATTTTAAAACGTGAGGCTGAGTTCTCGTGCGAATAATCTTGTAAATGGAAACCCTTGTGAGGTGCTATAATTTAGTGGAAATAAATACATTTGATTAACTAATGAAATTTAGTCTCTATTAATAAAAATAAATATAATTCACTATTGCAAATACATTTTCTAATATGCATTTTTGGTACCAAGTCAAAACCAAATATTATGATGAATTAATTACCTTAAAAAGGTTCGTCCTGTTACCTTTGCGAATGACTACCTTCAAACGATTGTCTTTGTTGTTACATGTTTCGAAGCCGTAACTTCATCATCAGGTACTATCTTGTTTGTTCGTTTACACTGAAGAACTCGTCACACATTATTAATTTTACTTTCTCACTATACTATAGTATGAAGTATAGTGATCGTAAAAAAAATCGATTTTGAGATTTGTGTGGGAATATCCGTTTTGGGACCTCCTGAGTTCAAAAATTTGTTTTTTTACAAAATGTCTGTCTGTATGTATACAAAGCTAGAGAGAAAACTATTCGATCTATTTTGCCCCAAACATGTCAATTAGACCTGTATGGATGCACGAAAAAAGATTTTGAAACATTTCGAAAAACAAACCCCTTTTTGGCCAAAAAACGTCACAAAAAATCAGTTATTATTTTTAAAAAAACGGCTCTAAAAGATTTTGATAAAATTTTACGTATTTGTAGCCCTTAAAAAATGTACCCTACCATATGAAAAAGCCGAATTTTTCTAAAAATTCTCCTTTAGCTAATAATAATAATAATAATAACTTATTTTTTGGATTTTGGCCGAAAAGGGGGTTGTTTTTCAAAAATTTTCAAACCCTTTTTCCGTGCATCTATTTAGGGCTAATTGACGTGTTTGGTGCAAATTTGTTAGAAATCGATCGAATCCTTTTCTCTCTAGATAATAATAATAATATTTAGTAGTTAATCTCCTATTTAATATCACCTCTCCTACAGTTATGAAATCACAGTGAATCTGTTTAATAATTTGGAAATATGTTTGTGAGAAAGTGTGTGCCAGTTCCTGGTACCGTTTACACTAACACAAGAATACATTAACACGATCATGCCAAACACCGGTGGGCGCATTGTCATGTGCAGCGAAGTACTGCCGGTAAGAGCGACAACTTATTGATAACAACCTCTGTTAAACGTTCGACAAATGTTTGAGACCTGTATCGTATAAACGATGCGACGGGAAAGATAGTTGATCATTCCAAATGTCTTCTGGTTTATTTTTGGGTGCTCTATAAACTTCGAGTTCATCGTTCGCATCCATTACGCTGCTTTTTGTGTATACATGAATTGCCTCTACACTAGATTGGAAATCGCCTGGTTTTATAGTTGTTTTCAGTAAGGTGACGTGCATAATTTCAATTGGCAATGTTGGTTTTTACTGGTAAAATACCTTTTCTTTATGAGGACACTCGTTGCAACAGTTATGTCTTAAAATATTATCTGAAATTCTGCTCCAACTTCAGGGAAAAAAATAATATAACCACACTCTTTTTCACAGTATTAAAATCTGTACAGTCTTTGTATAACTCCGGACCACAGCACTCTTATTTTGCTTGCGTGCTCCATTGGTCACCTTCTTTCTCCGCTAATTCATCCATCGTATTGCCAGTCTTCCTTTGTCGCTGGGAATCCATTTTGTTGTTAATTTTGCCCAACGGTGATCTTCCATTCTTGCAACATGTCCAGCCCATTTCCATGTCAACACGAATGCTCCTCTTGCCAAATTGTTTTCCTTTACTTTCCTCAGTAACTTCTTATCGTTTGTTTTCTCTTTTTGTTTCACCCCTAGCCAACTTCTCACCATTCTGAATTGTGTAGCTTCCGATCTTCTATCTAATGTGTTTACAAGGGTCCAAGTTTAGCATCCATATAGAATAGTTGGATACACAGCAGAGCTAACAATAGCTTAGCCTTGATTTGACTTGCGAATAAACTGTCCTCCATCCAGAGTTTATCCTGTGGTTCACTTCTTTACTACCTCTTTTCTGAAATGATATTGTTAGCCGCAACTATTTTATAGTATTTCACGTATTCAGTGTTATTTTCCCTTACCATTATAGGGATTATTGCTACAATAATAATTACTTTAGCTTGTAAAAATAAATAAACTGCTAAAGTCTTAGTGCGCCAATAGCGCCTATGTGCAATACGTGTACCAAATTTCACGTTAGTAGGTGGTATTCAACTATATTTATAGTTTTAGGGGTTGTTACTACATTTTCACCCCTTAGCAGAACGTGACAAAATGTAAAAGTGGTTTATGTTTTATAAATATATATCTTGTAAGAAATAAATGTTCAAAATTTCAGCTCTCTAGCTTTAAAGAAATTATAAGAATTAATATGTAATATTTTAGGGGTTTTCAATACATTTCCACCCCTTAGCAGAACGTGACAAAATGTAAAACTG
>JAGFPH010007574.1:29082-41484 GCA_018207615.1 Philaenus spumarius | reverse complement strand
CTATCTAAAACATCTACGAAACTTTGGTGCGTTTATTAGTGGGAAATGATTGTTTATTACTGGGAAATGATGGTTTATTACTGGGAAATGATTGTTTGTTTATTACTGGGAAATGATTGTTTATTACTGGGAAATGATTGTTTGTTTATTACTTTGAAATGATTGTTTGTTTATTACTGGGAAATAATTGTTGGTTTATTACTGGGAAATGATTGTTTGTTTATTACTGGGAAATGATTGTTTGCTTATTAGTGGGAAATGATTGTTTGTTTATTACTGGGAAATGATTGTTTGTATATTATTGGGAAATGATTGTTTGTTTATTAGTGGGAAAAAATTGTTTGTTTATTACTGGGAAATGATTGTTTGTTTATTAGTGGGAAATTATGTTTTGTTTATTACTGGGAAATGATTGTTTGTTTATTACTTGAAAATAATTGTTTTTTTATTACTGTCAAATGATTGTTTGTTTTTTAAACTCCATTGTGGTAGCCCACGGATTAGTGAAATTGATTTCGGTATATTATAATACGTCTACTAATCCTGTTTTTATGGTATTATCTTACCTTGTTCTACCGCAGTTTCGGGTATTCACCCATCATCAGGAACAATTTACAAAACACACATAAATATATATTGCACACAAAAAACTCACAAAACACATTTCACTCCATGCGGAGGTCGTAAAAAGTTAGAAAGTAAAAACATGCGGAAAGTCCACGCACTATTCCGACATCGTGCACGTTCGGTAGTTAGATAGATACTGGTACCGGTTCTGCCCCTCTATGTCTTATCACATTAGAAGTTTGTTGGACTTAGTGCCTGGATTAATGTGTCGAATAACATGTTTGACTTGAAGTATAGTTGGTCGTTTAATAATGCTGTGGATTGGAGTTTCGTTTGCTCTATAAATTTCAAATTCTTCTGTGGCATCCATAATTCGGCCTTTATTAGAAACATGCATTACTTCTAAATTGTCATTGAAGCTTTTGTATGTATGACAGCTTTCTATAAGGTGGTCTGCAAAGCCTGATTTTTGCAATACACAATGCATTGCGTGCTTCGCACGCCAACCCACGTATTGGGAGTATTTTCAATACACATTGCATTATGTGCATAGCACGCCAACCCACGTATTGGGAGTATCTTCAATACACAATGTATTGCGTGCTTCCCACGCCAACCCCTTTGTTGCGAGTATTTTCAATACGCATTGCATTGAGTGCTTCGCACCCCAACTTTCATATTTCAAGTGTTTTCAATACACAATGCACAGCGTGCTTCGCACACTAATCCACGTATTGGGAATATTTTCAATATACAATGCATTGCGTGCTTCGCACGCCAACCCTCCGATCGGGAGTATAAGGGTAGAGTTAAGATTCTAAACACATTATTTATACATTTCATTTTCTGTCATTAACGTTCAGATGTTTGTACTTTACCGCGATTTTAATAACTGTATTTCTTGTTTGTTTGTGTGTTTTGTACAAACATTGCAATCGATCATAAACTCGCTTCGGTTTTGATGAAACAGATACTTAGTTCAAAATCAATATTCGTTATTCACAATCACTAGTTTTCAAGACAATCTGTATGGGTTTAGGAATCTGTTTTGTTTATAAATTTGTATGGAACCGAAAGAAATTATTTTATACTTTTTAGTCCGTTTTAAAAACTTTAAATATGAAACAACATTTTTATTAGAATTTTTTTACAGTACCTAACGTCAAACATTGTATAGTAAGTATAGTTGACATTGTTGTGCTCTTTTATGTTTAGACAAAAAAGACTGATTCAATTTAATACAATTAGATTTGGTTATTAAGAATGAATGCTATCATTCACCTGTAATACAATTCCCAAGATATATTTGTTACATTTTATTTCCTCAACAATCCGTCTGGAACGTATTCTTTACAATAGGCCTTCAGTATATTGTTTCACAAAAGAAGTTTTATTATCCTGAACTAATTACCATGACTAAACGCTGTTTTTTTTTACAATCAAACTGTAAGTTTTGTCTATTGTTTCATCGCTAAAATCTAATCGGAATTAGTTACGCTTTGTAGGCTTACACCAGAAACAGTAAATTGCAAATCTTATTTCGTTACAAGAAGTCTGCTCTACAACTACCGTCATTTTAACATGATTGAGTTGAAGGCGTTTGTTTCTGTTTTTATTTTGACTTTATTGTCGGCACAGAATGGGCAAGCAAGTACATTGGGATCGAATGGAACTTTAAGATCTCCGCAGAGACGGTCGTCTGGTGAAGAGAATATTGTTCCTTATTTGGTTTGGATAAAGAAACAAGTAAGTGGGAAAACTTTGTTTATAGAAGCTTTATTTTACCCTTACCGTTGGCGTTAAAAGAGGTAGCCCAGGGCCTTTCAATAAAACGTTCCTTTAGTTGTCTGTAAAATATATTTATCTCTTTAACAAATAATTATATTTATGTTTAATATTGTTGTTCAGAGAATAATAAATAATATAGTTATAACACAAACTATGGAAAAAGAGGCAATAGAAATACTTTGTTATGTAATAGTAAACTGGTAGATCTGAAACTACAGATGTCGTCATATATATACAAATGAATGCTTCTTTGTTTTACCTCTATAGACTCAAAAAGTATTTCACCGATTTCAATAAAAATTTCACATTTTATCCACATCAATGCAAGGAGTGTTTAAACATCACAATTACTACAATCTATGGGGATGAAATGGGGTCGCTACCTCTATACAATAAATGTAATTTTAACTAACTCCCTACAAGCTATAAAACTACAATAATTCTGTAAAATTTAACTGATAAAAAAACCAATTTGAATTTCAAATATTTAAGTCAAAGGGATGAAATTACATAACAACCCTTCAAATTAAATAATCATTTATACACTTACTTTTTCTACATTTCCCAAAAAAAATACTCAACTAATTTCACTAAACATTGCAAACTTTACACATATAAGTGCCCGGATTTTGAGTGCATACGGTTTCTTATTTACTGTAGCTAGCACGGAATAAGGCGGGTGAGAATTGTTGCGCTGTTGCCAGATATGGGACTGGCAAAGCGAGGAGCGGTCGAGTATGGTTCGCTCTGCGGCACGATCTGGCAACACTGAGCATCCAGTGTTGCCTAGTCCGAGCGCCACTGAACACCCCGACCACTGTTGAATGTAAATATCTGTATGGAAAGTAAAGTTGTTCGCGTCCGTGGAACCCGTTAATCCACACGTGTTTCCCTGATGGTGCTAAATGAACAACAGACAATTAACCAAATCAAATCATTCAAAATTTCAATCAGTTCGTCTAAAAATCTAATATTGTTAGATTTATGTATCTATTCAATAGATTATTATTAGTAGTTCTTTATTATTTGAAAATATACAATTATAACAAAATACTACGAGATGCTCTTTTCGTTCAGTTATAGTTTTCTTTTACTTTAAAATTTTACCTACCCAACTTTTATAAATTAAAGAAAAGATCTACAATCTCAATAATACAAAACAAATACTAAAATATACTTGATTATGAAAACTAATGAATAAAAACGTGAATCCAGAATAAATAAATAGAATAGCGTGATCGGACCAATGGAGCGTTTGTGGCAGGACCTTTTAGTTTCGCGAGCAAATTTATTGTCGTTAATCAACCACTTTAAAAACCAAAACGGTGCTTTGGAGGAAAAAAATTTGTTTTAGTACGTGTGGTTTCGTACAACTTTCCCGCTGATGAAATTTCTTTACATGAAAACTCAAAAAACATCCTTGCTTACTGAAAATTTTATATCAGACGGTTCCTAAAGTAAAGTTTGTATTTTTTTTTAATGTGTACAATTACGTAAAAATATATTTCAGGTAGAAAATGAGATTTGTAGAATCCTACACCTTTCCTCTAAAAACCTTTCTTTAATTTTTTTACTAGAGATAACTCAACCCATAAGTCTCCTTCGGCTAAGGCGAGCATAGTAGGTTACGTCTCGACAAAACTATTTGGTCCGGTAAGAGACTACGTTTCTTAGCTTGCACGATCCGACAACAGCGCAAAATTCTCACCCGCTTTATTCCGTGCCCGCGATAATAGATAATTCTTATACACCTTAGCCTCCAGACCCGGCCAATGCACTACTTCGCTCCGCTCACAGCAGCGTTGACCCTGTGGCCTCGGATTATGGACTGCTTTACGAGTTTGCACCTCGACCTTACTACGGCCTCGAAATATAAACTGATTCGAAATGGCTCAGAGCAGACAAACTGGTTGGTGCCAACCAGACGGGGGGGGGGGGGGGGGGGGGGTTTGTTAAAAACTTAATGTGTAGAATAATCTCGTATTTTCATTAATTTGTTTACTTAAAACCCCCCAAAAAATAATTCATTCTAGTTCGAAAAATTTACTTCCATTCAATAAACGTGCTTCCAGTTTTAACTATTGGCTAATGAACTCGTCCAAGCGAATTAAATGCTGCCTTTAGGGTGTATTATATATACAGTGTGTAAAATAAGTCCGTCCCATCCCCCTTGAATTTTTTTGCTTGTTAAAACAAACAAATATCTTTTGGGGAACGATATTAACTTAACCCAAAGTATCTTATGATATTGTCGGAAATTTAGAGAACCCATAAAAATGGGGGATTTCATTTTAAAGAGCTTTTTAAACTTAGGTGAAGGTGTGGCGCGACCCCCGTCTAGTTCACCCCTGCGGCTCCCTGACGATGGTGCGACTCCCTTTTTTGGGCTGTGCCTTCGGTCCTCTTGCGGACGTACGTGCGTTGTCAGGATGGATCGTGGGTGAGAAGTTTCTTCAATAAGGTGACGAAAGACTGTTTCACTTCAGAACGTTAATTTAAAGTAAAACAATCTATTCCTCTGCTGGTCCGAACTTATAACTAAACTAAACTAATGTAAAGGCAAGCGAGTCTACATGGTGTGATCTGGAGTCTTCTCCAGACCATGGTTATTAACAGACTCATTTAGGCTTGAACATTTAGCTTCAAGCTGGCTCCCACCTCCTTTAACTATAAACTGTGATGTCAACTATTGTTAGAATGCAAGTTATTATCTAGCACAACCAATATCAACATAGATCCAGTGGTCATTGTCATATAAGTTGGTGGGTACCTGTCACAAAGGGTAACAGTTAAAAGAAAACTTTGTACTATTAAAAGCATTGCAATATTTAGTCAAAGGGTCACTCAAAAGGGGTTTAAATTAGAAAATTTTGTGTTGCCCCCAAAATCCCCCATTTTTGCGGGTTCTCGAAAATTTAAATATTACCAAAAGAGACCACTTCTTCATTTAATATCATTTCTTCAAGAGTCGTTTCAGTTTTGAAGTCACCAAAGGTGGAATTAAAACTCCAAAAGTCTTAGACGCCAGGTTTCAAGAATGAGTTGTATTCAAAAATTTGATAAGCTGCCATTTTGGATAGAAACACGTTAGAGACCTCCAACCTCCACCATTCACCTATTTTTTTAAAGCTCTTTAAAATGAGGGATCACTCAAAAGGGGTTTACACATTTGAAAATTTTGAGTTGCCCCCAAAATCCCTCATTTTTGGGGGACACTCAAAATTTCCGATAACGTCAAAAGATACTTTGGGTTAAGTTAGTATCGTTCCCCAAAAGATATTTGTTTGTTTTAACAGGCAAACAAATTAAATTGGGGACGGACTTTTTTTACACACAGTATATTATATAACACTGTTAATGACGCCCCTTCACTTTGATGTAAGACAGGCTGCTCTCTCAAAGGTGTTACGTAATTTTTGCAGTAAATTACTTTAAGCGTTATATCGATATATTTGTATTGATACTTTAGATCCCGATATTTCGGTGACATCGATATATATGTCAACATATCGAAAACTTCACAATGTTTTTGTAAATATTGACATTTAACCTTTAACCAGTAGGGATTGGAATATTTTAGTCGAATTTATTAACGAATTTCCATAGGAAAAATGAGCTATTGCAGTGGCCCTTACGGTAAGACCCAAGGTCGGGAGTAGCAAATGAGCATCGATCATGGTCCCCAGAACAAGTTTTGCGGTGTCATTAAAAATCATATATTTATATTTGTATGTGTTCGCACTCTAGCGGCCGCATTTTAAGTCCAATTTGATCCAAATTTGGTACACATGTTGGTTGTCTATGTCGCTCGGACGAGTTCATTAGCCAAAAAAATCCAACAACTGGAAGCACGTTTTTTGACAGGAAGTAATTATTTTTTTTAGATTTTTCCTACGAGAATAAAAATGTTTTTTAGAGTTTTTTCTACAAATATAAATGTAGGCTGTAATTCTGCACATTTTGTTTTTTACGTGACCTTATAGCTCGCTCGATTCCCTCAAAATCGATAAAAACGTAAAATACCATAAGAGTACCCGGTCCTAAGGCACGTGGGGGATTTACCTTGGGGGCATCTTCTCGTTCGAAGCCGACGGAAGAGTTTTTACGCTGCAAGCGAAGCGAAGCTCATAATGGAGATTTTACCCAACTGTTGAGTTTGTACTCTGCGAGCAAAGCGAGTCAGTCAACAACCCGAGGCCACAAGATCGAGGTGCAAACTCGCGAGTGTAAAGAAGCTGGAGGCCTAGGCGCAAACAAATTCTACTAATAGCCTATATTTCGTAAAGACAGCGATTCAGCACCGTCGTGAGTAGACCTATTTCCCAAATTGTTGGTTGAAACCCTAAAACATAGGCATATAAACTTAATTTTGGAAATTTGCTCAACTCACGTCAGCGGTTCAGCTGCGTGGTCGAATTATTTGTAGTTACAGTGTCGCGCTACAATTGACTCACTGTGTGTTAACCTGAGAGTGAAGTTGGTAATGTTGGCGCTGGAAGTCCTTTCTCCCCCACCATCCGGAAGGCCGGTTAGTTCTAGAACGTAATCAATATGACCGCCAAATTTGTATCCCTATATGCGCCGAGTCACTAATTTTGTAAGAAGACAGTTTAAACACAGGAGAAGTACTAATAGATGAGTACAAATCCTGCATGTATTATTGAACCAATTCCGTTGTATCCGTACTATAAACAACTTCTTCGGTATTATGGTAATCTTCTCTTTGAGAACGTCCAGCAGCTGTTGCACGTGTTAGAAATCGAGCATAGCATAGTTTGTGATATATGACCAATTCGGTTGGTCAATAACTTCTACGACAGTTTTTCATCTTGTAATTCTAGAGCATGGCTATAAATTGTAGGCCCAATATCCAGCGTTGATGCAGTCACAATTTTGTGCCTACCTTCTCCTTCATCACGGAACAGACACACCTTTTTCACATCTGAACAAAATAATGATGATTTTGTTAATTTTGATGAAGATGGAGTTTGTTCTCAGCAATGGGGACGCCCTCTGTGTATCTTTTCACCGGATAGTCTTTCTGCCTTTTGGTTGTAATATTTTTTCTTGCGAGATTTGTGATATTTTGCTGCATTGGCTATTAGTGTTTGTGAAAGACCACTTCCTTCGTCCAACAGATCCAAATTTCTTTATTATTACAGAGTAATTATTATTACTACGATTTGAACAAATAACCCCTAAAAAAGTGTGAATTTATTTACATGTACATAAAAAATTGCAATAATTACATTTGCTACTTAAATAGTTATAAAGCCTCTCTAATACTCTTCGGATCCTATATAAATTGATTGCATTGTTGCCATACTGTGCAAGACTAAATTGTTTTGACAAAATTTTCAGCAAATGCAACGGATAAAATAGAATTCACTAAACCGTTCGAAAGGTACTTTGCTGAAGAACAAAAAAGTATAGGATACGTTTTCAGCTGCATGTAACGGATTCCAAGTTATTAAGCAAAATGTTTCGAAAAAATCAAAATCAAAAACAAAATGTTTAGTAAAGTTATAAATATTTCTGGTATTATGAACCTAAACAATGGTATCACATAAACCATTGGAAAGCGCGTTTTCTCCTGATTAATAATCACTAACAATTGAAGTTAATCAATATCAAAATACAAACCCGAGTTATATAGGGAAATAGAAGCGTGTCAAATACGTTTGGCGGCCATATTGATGACGTCATCAGTATCGCTAGATATATTATATTTTGGTATAATTTTCAGCTATCTCACCCCACTATAGTGGTCCCGTGTTTGACTGTATCTGTATTGTGTGTATCTGATACAAGGTTGATGACGGGTGTTAAACTTATATACTTCACAAGATAGTACATTCTTAACAGAGTCGACGTAGCCTAACCGCTAACGTTGTGGACTCGGGTCTTGGTGGTACCCGATACGACTCTCGGAGACACCCAAACTTTTTTCAAAGCAAAAAATTAAATTAAATTAAATATTAATTATTACAAAACAAGATGGCTGCAAAAAAAAAAGATGGCGGCTCAAAATTTCCCAAAATCTTTAAAAATCAAAAATTTAAAAAAAAACCCAAAATCCAAAAATTCCAAAAAATGTTAGGTTAGGTTAGGACCCCAAAAAAAAATCCAAAATCCCCAAAAATGGCATAGGTTAGGACCCCCAAAAAAGTGGGCGTGGCTTAGGTAAGGAACCGAAAAGACAAAAAAAAACACCCAAAAAAGGGGACGTGGCCCAAGGTCAATGACCTTCCCCCCTCCATTTTACGCCAGATCACCCCAGACTCTACTGACGGTGCCGGTTATCAACCGACCGGCGAGTTTCTTGATAGTGGTCACGTGTTTGTAACGTGCACATTCACATTGGCCGGCATTCAGTCGGTTTAGATTTCGACGGTACCACCCACAAGCAATTACAAAGTGTAATGTTATTTCACAATGACTGAAGTCTTCGTTGATTTTTTAATTTCCTTAGTGCAAGCTATTATAGACCCGATAAGCACCTAGAAGTCTTGAAAGACAGGAATGCCACAAAAAAAGCTTGGCTTGAAGTTTTTATTGCGATAAAGCCAGATTTTGATGCCCTTGATTACAAATAAAGAAAATCCCTATGAATATGTTTCGATATTTTGGGTAATGTTGTAAGCTTACTGATATATTATTTTAAAACTTCAATTGATTCAAAATGTAATAATATTATATACAGTCCTAAATTTTAGGTTAAATACGGCCCTATTTATTACGATATAGCAAAAATTGTAGGAATATTTGAAATTTACATATATTGTTGTAGTAATACATACATCAAAACAAAGATACCAATATCGCCTTTTAATTGCTTTTCATTTCACATTAATATATCGAATAATTTAGAAGTTATACATTATATAAAGTAGTAAAGTTTTTTTTCTGAATTTAATAAGTTTTAACCCTTTGTTGCCCGTCGGTACTTTTAAGTGCCACCCAATTTAACTGCCTTTTAAAAGGTAACAGTGGCTTTATCTACAAGTTGAGCCATGGAGGTACTTTAGAGTACCATTGCAGGTCTGTAAAACATCAGGTCTACACCTAGTTTCAACAAATGCCACCAGAAAGCAGGACTTGCTTGGCTAGTGCTTGCTTTCAATTGACAATTTATATGGTGTGATTTCCCCAATTTTTTAAAACATGTTCTACTCTTTCATTTGTCAGTATTTTGTATTAAAAGTTTAGCATATTGCTTTAAATTAATTACTTAACTTAAGAAGAACTGATCTAAGTTATTATTATAAACCTGTCACACATACAAATTAGACAGATTAAAACTTAAGAGCAACCAAGCAAACTTCCTATAACCGCTCCTAGATGGTGCTGACAAACTATATTTTACTTTACACGGAATATTTATACCTATAGTAAAGTAACTGAAGTTTTGTTAATTTGTCAGTTTTCTTTCATGAAGCGGTAGTCTAGTGGTAACGAAGCGTCTTTCTGATCACAAGATGCCGAGTTCGAATCTAGGCTAGGGAGACTAGATATCTAATCATATCTGTGGTTTGAGGGTAGGAGGGCGGAAGTAAAGCAAATGGTGGTTGGCTCGCATCCAAGCTGACGGGATATGACTAGATATCTGGTCTCCGGGTGGGGCTGTTTTGCGTAATTTTACTAAGGTATTTACATATGTATATATATATATATATATATAATTACTAAAAAAAAAACAGTAAAAAAAATAAAAAAATATTTTTTACCTTAGTTAACCTTAGTTAATCTCAAAAATAAAGAAATACATAGTTTTTTTCAAATTTTATCACTTCTTGGTCATCAAAGGGTTAAATTATTTGCTCAATTATTTAATTATATTTTAATAATTAATCTGCTTTATTTGCCATAAAAAAATATAAAAAGTTTAAATACTCCTCTCTTTTTAGGAAAAGACATTATGAAAAGTCTGCTAACAGTATCTTTTTCAACAGAGTATGCGAAGAGCAAATAATATTTTTGAACTGTTTTAAAATCGTACAGAGCTCGACTTCAAGAAGAAACTCGCTCGATTGGCGGCAAAGCTTAATTTTATTAATTTTACTTGATCGGTTTTTTGCCGGTCAATGTGGAAGAACAATCAGTTTTTGGTCGACCGGTTTTTCACCGGACGGATTGTCGGTGATCCAAAACCTGTCAGTGTAAAAGGAGACTTAGGCAGCATTTTGTGGAATAGTGTTTTTATGTGTTTAGTCACTTGTTAAATAAACGGTACCAGGAACTGGCACATACTTTCTCACAAACACATTTAAATTTTAAACAGATTCACTGTGACTTGTAGGGTGGGGTAGGAGAGGTTATTTTTATTAAAGTTGAAGATTAACTAATAAATATTATTATTATCTAGAGAGAAAACTATTCGATCGATTTCGAACAAATTTGCACCAAACACGTCAATTAGGTCTTTATAGATACACGAAAAATGGTTTTGAAAAAGTATGAAAAACATCCCCCTTTATGGCCAAAAAACCCCCACAAATCAGTTATTATTATTATTATTAGCTAAACGAGAATTTTTAGAAAGATGCGGTTTTTGCATATGGTAGGGCACATTAAAGGCTACAAATAAGCAAAATTTTATCAAAATCGTTAGAGCCGTCTTTTTATAAAAAAATAATAACTGATTTTTTGTAGGTTTTTTGGCCAAAAAGGGGATTTTTTCAACATTTTTCCAAACCCTTTCTCGTGCATCTATACAGGCCTACTTGAAACGTCTGGTGCAAATTTGTTTGAAATCGATCGAATAGTTTTCGTCATTTCGCCAAAAAACCACCAAAAATCAGTTATTATTATTATTTTTAGCTAAACGAGAATTTTTAGAAAGATGTGATTTTTGCATATGGTACATTAAAGGCTACAAATAAGCCAAATTTTATCAAAATCGTTAGAGCGGTTTTTTTATAAAAAAATAATAACTGATTTTGGGGTTTTTTTGCAAAAAAAAGAGTTGTTTTTCAAAATTTTTCAAAACCGTTTTTCGTGCATCTATATAATCTTACTTGACATGTCTGGTACAAATTTTTTTGAAATCGATCGAATAGTTTTCGCCATTTCGCCAAGAAACCCCCAAAAATCTATTATTATTATTAGCTAAACGAGAATTTTTAGAAAGATGTGGTTTTTGCATATGGTAGGGCACATTAAAGGCTACAAATAAGCCAAATTTTATCAAAATCGTTAGAGCCGTTTTTTTATAAAAAAATAATAACTGATTTTTTGGAGGTTTTTTGACCCAAAAGGGGGTTGTTTTTCAAAATTTTTCAAAACCCTTTTTCATGCATCTATACAGGCCTACTTGACATGTTTGGTGCAAATTTGGTTGAAATCGATTCAATAGTTTCTCTCTAGCTTTGTATACATACAGACATACATACAGACATACATACAGACAGACATTTTGTAAAAACCACTGTTTTGGACTCAAGGGGTCCCAAAACGGATATTTCCACAAAAATCTCAACATCGATTTTTTTTTCGATCACTATACTTTCTCTATACTATAGTATAGTGAGAAAGTAAAATATGTTTCTTTTCGTATAAGTTGAATTATCTGTATTTTTTTTACAAATTTAACTTGTTTTATCATGTCTATGTTTATTAATTATTTACTACGTTGGAATTTTCAAAAATATTTTATCCTAACATTAAATTTATAAGTAGGCCTATTTGGTAATAAAACGTTATATTAATTGAATACATTTTCTGCTTCGAAAGATGACCGCCTTGTCACAATATGTTGAAGACTGTTTGCCGACATGCTTTATCATTATCAGCTGTTTATTACTATGCATTAATAGGACCACCTTCAACACCCAAACAGCCCAACAATCGACCACTAAATACCAGTTTTCCCCGTTATTCATAACTCAATTATTAAAAGTGGTATATCGTTGGATCTGTCTTTAAATAGCCAAACAATTTGGTGACAACATTTTGTTGAAAAATGTATGGTTTCCTAGATATTTAGCATTACAAATTTTCATCTTGCGACGGACTGAGATGTAGCCTCAGCCGCGCAATGCAATATTT
>JAGFPH010007574.1:13071-28982 GCA_018207615.1 Philaenus spumarius | reverse complement strand
TTCCGGGCATATGTTTATTGGAACTGTTTTCTTTATTTTGACCCATGTAACCGCCTCATGTATTCCATACTCTTGCCTCACTCCGCAATACTTACACAACTATAGAATCACCTGAGGGCTCCACCCCTGCGGCGACTGACGATTCATTACTACAGAGGTTTTTGATTTTTAGAAGAGATGTTATTTTCAAGTTATAAAATATGACCAAATTGTGATCCGGTAAAGTGGTATTTCAAACTGGTCAAATAGGCCTAGTATTAAATAAAGTTGGCATAATTTTAATAGTGATAGTTGTTTGAATTAAGCATTTTTGTGATAGCATAGTTGTTTTTTTTAGCATAGTTGTGTGATTTTTTTAAAATTTAAAGACCTTTAATTTAAAGAAAATTTAAAGAAAATGCCAGACCTTATAGATTTCTTCATAACTAGAAAAGTACCATCTGACCATGTAGAAGTGCAGGAAGGGTTTGACTCCTCATCTGACCACTCGTCTATCCTAATGACAATCAATTATACAAAGGTTACAAATGAAAAACAATTAACGTTAACAAATAAATATACCGATTGGATAAATTTTAGAAAGTGTTACGTCTCCGACTTTACATTCTGTATTTATCCTTACCGACACTTTCCAAGTAGTTTCTCCTTTCTCCGCTAGGAACCGACTCCGTACGGTATCCAGCTTTAGTACCTTTCCTTATCAGTTATACGACAGCTGTTCTCTAGACCGTTAACCTTGCTTCGTTTTTGAACATTCGAGAACAGAGTCCGCCATCGCTTCCACTACAGGAAAGTCCACTTTTGTTATGTCGCTGATATAGTTAAATTATGTTGTGGATTAATTCCTTATATTTTTTTTTTTTGTCGCGAGTTATGCGCAAGGCTATTTGACATGCCTTTGTTATAAGCCTTTATTTTGTGAATACCAGGTAAGAATGTTTTAGCTTTACCTTGATAATTATGAAATGTTCACTTGTAAAATTCAATAAGGTTAGTTCCACCGTTGGCTTAAGAATAACGTTTCAAACTCATTTTGTTTGATTTAATAAAAGACCTATGTATTTCATTTTTACTACAGCCTAGTTTTAAAATGCTAATCTTACAGCCTACAAAAACTTTAAAGCTGATGCTATGTTGTGTATTACTAAAGTCTTAACCTATTTCAAACAAAAAACTAGCCTAAACAGTTCTGTATTAATTAACTGTAACTGTGTAGTTTTCTGCAGTATAACCAGAATATTGAAAACTTTTAAAGAGCTATAGGCATAATATTTCTGATATATATTTTATGTAACTACACAAGAACATTTTTATGTTGCCATGTGGTTTGGTTAACATGTAGAAACATTCTTATGCAACATGATACATGTTGTATTAACTCTTACAATCTTTAAGTAGCAATTTGTCACCTTGTGCTACAAATTTTAGAACAGCTAACTCAAAAAGAACTATCTGATTTATGCTTATTTAATTAGCTGCAAGTTTTCTAAAAAAGGATTGTTATTTGTGTTATGCAGTTACACTGGTTCAACTTCAGGGGATAATTAACCCATACAATGCCATAAGCTACACCACAGCTACGCCTTACTGAAAAGGCCTACCTTTCAACAGGACTTTAAATAAAATAAAATTCTTGCATCTACAGTGTTCTAGTTATAGACAGAGATTAATTTGAAATATCAATGATCTGCAGTTGATTTTTGTGTTAAATATTAAACAGGCTGTATTTTGAAAAAGTAATTTTGTGTATGAATACTATATAGGATATGTTTTGTATTTAATAATTCGGCGGTGCAGCTATAGCAATATTTCGGACCATAGCCCCTCAGGGCTGTACACACTAGAAATTCTTATATTTATATATATATATAGAGAGACGTCTCATAATCATTTATTTATATTTATTTTATTTACTTTTAGCTTTACAGTTGGCCAACGACATATGTTTGTTAATTTCCTAATCAAATCCATGGTATGTCATGTTATTTTGTAATTTTGTCTAACCTTTTGTATTAAATCTGTAATCTTTATTAAAGGGGAGGGTTTTGATTTTTGATTTTTGGGGAGGGGATTTCAAATTTAAATAAATATATATGTATTTCCTTTTTTTAATCTAATTTTTTTGTATTAAGGGCGTATAATTTATCTAAACTTTATCTAAGGGCGCATAAAATTTAACTTAACTTTTATTAATAAACCAAAAATGCATTCTAGTTCTATGGTTTATTTAGTTAACCTTTAGGTATCTTATACTTTGTGAGTAAACAGCTGAAACATTCATACCTTTGGTGACATTTAAATTTTTAAAGGTAAGTTTTGAACAGTACCAATCTATGTGGCCCAGTATTGCTTCCGTTCCCCATTTAATCCTTCGTAAGATTGGTACAAAAGGAACTAAGCAAAAGAATTAGTTTAAAAATACAATTCTCATCAAAAGAATCAATAGAAGAAGAGGCGGAAAAGCTCACCAAGGACATACAGCAGGCAGCATGGAATAGTACTAATTTATCAAACAATAAAATAACCGGAAAGTGTTATCCAATGGAAATAAAATTGCTAGTGACGGAGAAAAGAAATACAAGAAGGGAACGGCAAAGAACGCGTGATCCTGTCGTCAAGAATAGGTTAAATAACTTGACACAACGATTACGGAGAAAAATATTGGAATTTAAAAATAACTCAATAAACTCACTCAATCACTCACCTATGGCAAAGATACGGATTATTCACTGTGGAAAGCTACTAAATATCTGAAAAGATCAGTTACTCATAAACCACCAATTAGAACAAATAATGGCAGTCTGGCTAAAACTGAAGAAGAAAAAGCCGAAAACTTTGTTGAACATCTAGAGCGTACCTTTCAACCCAATGAAACAGCAACTAATCAACAAGCTATATTAAATGAAAGTCACATAGTCAACGTGAGACAAGAAATACCACTGACTAATGCTAAAGAAGTAAAACATTTAATAAAGAACCACTTGGTACTGAAAAAATCACCAGGGTATGATTTGATAACTGGAGAGATCCTCAGGCAATTGCCTAATAAACCTATAAAGAAAATATCAGACGTAATTAATGCTTCTTTCAAACACTTCTATGCTCCCCTAACATGGAAATTTGCGGATGTAATCTGATACCTAAACCAGGCAAACCACCAAGTGAAATAACCTCATACAGGCCAATTTCACTTCTTCCAGTTATGGCAAAACTATTTGGGAAACTACTCTTAAAACGAATTAAGCCAGAAATTGAAAAATCAGGAGTTATTCCATCTCACCAGTTTGGATTTAGGGAGAAACATTCTACTATCGATCAAATCCACAGGATAACAGATTTAATAGAAAAATCCCTAGAGGAAAAAAAGATTTGTTCTGCCATATTTCTTGACATAGCGCAGGCATTCGACAAAGTATGGGTAATTGGTTTAATAAATAAATTAGAGAAAACTCTGCCATTTGAGTGCCAAAGGGAGATATTTTAGAGTTAAACAAGGAGTCTATTCCAGTATAAAGGAAGCAAAAGCAGGAGTGCCGCAGGGGAGTGTCTTAGGGCCATTCTTATTCGTACTATTTACAAGCGACTTACCGCAAATGAATAATACAATGACCGCCACATTTGCGGACGACACTGTGATCCTAGCAGTCGGTGGACACAGTAGACGAAGTAACACCCAAACTGCAAATAGCCATAAATAATATTCAAGAATGGCTGTTAAAATGGAGAATAAAAGTAAACGAGTCTAAGTCTACACATATTAACTTTACTAATAAATCAGTGGAACCATTACCTGTTACTCTCAATAATATTCCGATTCCATATGCAAATCAAGCGAAATACTTTGGGACGAAACTTGATGCAAAGTTAAAATGGAAAGTGCACGTTAAAAAGAAAGTGGAAGAACTTCAACTGAAATATAGGAAAATGTACTGGTTAATTGGGAGAAAATCTCAGTTATCCATTCACAATAAACTCATGCTCTATAAACAAATACTGAGGCCGAGTTGGGTATTCAACTGTGGGGATGCACCAAAACCAGCAATCAGAGCATTGTCCAACGTTTTCAGAATAAAGTACTTAGAGGAATTGTAAATTCTCCTTGGTACGCCCGTAATAGCGACATCCATAGAGATCTTGGAATTTATACAGTGGCAAGTGTAGTAAAGAAGTGTGCCAAAAACATCAGGAGAGGCTCCATCAACACCCAAACGTTGAAGCTGCTAAACTACTTCTTCAAGAGGGAAACATAAGAAGACTCAAAAGACTAAAACCTTTCGAGTTGCCTGAATAGTCAGCATAATGCTGAATTCATCAAACGAACACTTCATGTGGAGGACATAGTGGTACAATATTGTTAAGCTTGCTAGATTCAAACGTTGTTAGTCAAAACATGACTAGTTCTTTGTTAAAAAAAATCTGGAAATTGGTTGACCGTGCAGGCCAACCCTAGAACTTCCCGCTTAGTTTGAATTTTAAACGCTTAAAAATGAGTTTATTTGTTAAAATACCAAAAAACGAAAATTTGTGAATTTTTAAACAACGATAACTTTTGATTTCGTCGTTCGATTTTCATTTTTAAAAAAGCATTCTACGCAGTTTTTAAAGCACAAAAATAAAATGTACAGGTTTATATTGATTGGTTGAGAAATCTGGAAGAAATGTTAAAAAAATACCAAAAAATACAAAAAAATGAAAATTTGTGAATTTTAAACAACGATAACTTTTGAATGCGTCGTCCGATTTTCATTTTCAAAAAAGCAGTCGACGCAGTTTTTTAAGCACAAAAAATGTATACATAGTTTTATTATGATTTTTCCCACTCTTTAATGTTATTATTAACAAACATAAAAATTCCACAAAAATTTAGGTAATTTTATTTAATTTCTTCGGATTGGCTCGATGGATTAACTCTCAAATCTAATCAGATCTAAGTTTTGATACACGCTTTCGAATGACATGTCGTAGAATTCAATCGGTTGATTCGTTTTTGAGAAACTGTACGACAAAAATTTATTTACACACATACATCCACACACACAAACACACACGGTCGGACATCTCGGCGGAAATAGTCAGAATGGCTTCCTGGACCTCAAAACGTGGAGATGTAATGAAAACTCGACTTTCGAAAATCGGACCGAAATCAATAACTTCCCTTTATTGGTAGCGGGAAGTTAAAAAAAAATAGTTGCTTGATACAGTAAGCATTTTTTTTTGTTTGTGTTTCCCTAACCTAAAAAAAATAAACGGTACCAGGAACTGGCACATACTTTCTCACAAACGTATTTAAATTATTAAACAGATTCACGGTGACTTGTAGGGTGGGGTAGGAGAGGTGATTTTGTATTAAAGTTGTTTTCCCATAAAAAATCCATAAATTAACGGAAAAACCTATTTTTCTCAAAAACCACTCGAACGATTTTGATTAAAATTTTACAGTTTATAGTACTTTAGGTCCCTATTAAACAATAAAATTTTAATCAAAATCATTAGAGCCGTTTTTGAGAAAAGTTGATTTTTCCGTTATTTTAAGGGTTTTTATGGGAAAATTACCCTTAAAAATAAAAAATGTACAAAAATAAAAAAAAACACCTGGAGATACCGTGGATTAGTACCTCTATACCAAATTTCATCAAAATCGGAAGACTGGTTTAGGCTCTAGGTCTGATAACATCCATACAGACACACAGACACACAGACACACATACAGACACACCCACACAGACATCACTCCGAAAACCACTTTTTTAGGTTCAGGCGGGCCCAAAACGGATATTTCCACCAAAAACTCAAACTCGAAAATTTTGACGAATACAATACTTTCTCCATATACTATGGTATAGGGGGAGAAAGTAAAAAACTGTGAACCTAACTAGACTGTGAAGAATAGTGTCCTGATTCTATATTTTTTTGATAATTTGGTTGCTATGGTAATAATTATTGTAAACCTTTTTAAGAAATGTGTGTTGGTTCAGTGTAGGCCTAATCTAAAGCTTATGATCCAAATCAGATGATTTAATCATTATATGCAACAACAGATATATATCATAACCTTAATGAAATTGTTTGTGAAAAATAATTAACGTACTGTATTATGAATTTCCTAAGTTGGTTGCTATGTTAACGGATGTAAATGCATTCAACAATCGTGTGTTGGTTCAGTATGGGCCGCATATAGAATTAATTGCGTTGATAAGTTTTTGATTCAAATCAGCTGTTTTATATGTTACAGGGCTGTTAATAAACCACCGTATTTTGACCATTTTCAATGCTTAAAACCAATATTTTGCACGTCTACATGGTGGTATGAAGGTACAGATAGTGCCAAGCAGCGTGAAGCGTCACTTGAGCATGCGCTGTAACGTCTTACCCTCTCCTACTCGACTGTGAGTCTTAAGTACAGTCACCACCAAAAGGTGTTGATATACAATCAACACGACTACATAGGATATACGAATTAGGTAGGGCAGGCGACTCTGACTGTACTCCGCCGCGAGAGGGGAAATGTGGTGGGAGCCGGCGTAGGAGACTTGCACACCCCCTCTTCGCGCTCCATCCGAATTGGCGCTATCTGTACCCTGAAAATACTAAGGCTCTATCATAGTTTTGACTATATGTTGATCATAATCAGTTAGACAATCATACAGGACTTCTTTTATACAGGGTGTCCTCGAACTCTCTGGACCCCTTTTGTGGATATGTTCCGGTATTTCAATAATGATTCGTTTCTGTGAGTAATCTGAAACACGGGTGAAATCTTCCGCCATCTATAACTCTCTAACGAAGCATTCCCGGATCTATGAATAGGCCTATATGAACTTTTTCATTATTTTTTGCTAGTGGAATCAGCTCAGAAAGTGCTCGGAACATTATGCAAATAACTTATTATTTTAGCTCATAATAACTTTAAAATATTTTGTATCTAGAGTAATTCTGGTTATTGTTGACAACTACCAAGAAATAATTTTTTTCTTTTTTTGTCAAAATATCTGTTACCCTTTGAGCTACAGAAAAAATAAAAATACCATTGTGTTTGTCATTAAAAGAGTAAACATTTTTGTCTCTTGTAATTTTTTTGTAAAGTTAGCGGTTTTTGAGATATTTGACAATAAAAATTTTAAAAGGCCGCCATTTTGAAAATATTTAAAATAATGTTCTAATTTTTGGTACAGTAATAAAGGGTTAGGAAACAAATAGGTATACAAAGTTTGAGCTCAATATCTCTTCTACTTCGAAAAATATTATGTATTTTGTAAAAAACACATACAGACAGACGGACGAAAAAATAAGCTCCGTATGTTTATATTGTGAAATATGTTTGTTTGGATCCCAGGAACATATCCACAAAAGGGGTCCAGGGAGTTCGAGGACACCCTGTATATCAACTCCTATACAAGCGAGTTTAAAGCGAGTCGTACGTACGTGTGTAATATAAAATATAACAGCTGATTTCACCCATAATCTGTAATACTTAAACAAACCCAGTATGGATTATACTTTGGGGTTATGTTTACAACTTCCATCAATTTAAGTCTTGTGAAGTTGACTTTTTTTTTAAATATGAGTTAAAGAACTAATGTAGCCTACAATACGTTATAAGATTTGCGTTGAGGTTATAAAATGAATATAAATGCAACCTTTTATTATCAATATATTCATTTATACAGGTTTAAAGAAGAGTATTTGGTAGTATTTAAAATTTTCGAGTTACAGCCATTTTGATTTTTTCAAAATTGATTTCGAGAAGTTCAACCAAATATCGTTCTGTGGCATATCGTTTGATAGCTTATTTAATTCTGAATCCAAAAAGAATAATAATTAATATTAAAACAAAAATAGTACATTAAAATGGGGAAAAATCGGAAAAAACCGTTTTTGTTGTTTTTTGGCCGCCATTTTTGATCGGTTGAAAATATGGTTTTGCAAATTTCACCTTTGGTTTTTTCTTTAAATTCTACATCGAAATGATGTATCACATGATCACCTTCCTATTTAAACAAACAAAGTTACATTTACAATGGTGGATCCAAGATGGCGGAAACTTTTTGCTGATATAGTAATAAAATAGTATTTTTACATAGAGTAGGTTCCTAAATCACATCTACCTTAAAATTTTCCATATATACGAAATATTAAACCGTACCCAGACGTAATTGACACCCTGTATAGAAGCGCTAACTATATTTGCGAGTAATAAAACGTCGCAATTAGTATGACGTAATGTTTCACTGGGAAAATGCCACCAGAAGCACTGCTTATATTCGCTACCAATAATATGTCGCGATTATTGTGACGTAATCTTTTACAATTATATATGTTCAATGTGGCAACGTTGACAAATAGGAAATGATCGTTTTTGCCTTTTTACTGGTATTCAATGTAATTTAATAAGGATAGTTGTTATTGTTTTTAAACTAAACGCCTTGGAAAGTTATTTAGCAAATTCACGTATATTTTCGTGAATTCTTTCATTCATTTTGTTTAGCGAAGTTATTGCTTATATTGTTTGGAGTATTAGGTAATTTATTTATTTTATTTAGTGTTAAAATATCAAGAAATACTGAAGTTAACCTCTATATTTTCAACTTTTATTTCTCTCGTATTTTCTATAATATTTATTTCCCGCGGATATTTTTTGTTAGTTTAAAGTGTTTTTTCATAAAATGAAAAACATTCAAAAACCTCTGGTCAACCCGTCCTACATTTTTACCAAATTAGGCCCATTTTAGCTTTAAGGTTATCACCAATAATCTTAAATATAAAAAAAAAAACAATTTAACAGATCTTAAATAAACTCTGTAAATTGTTAGGCAAGTCTCTGCAATACGATTAGGCATAGTTATTAATCAACAGTTTGAAGACAAATTGCGTAAACAATGTGAACTTATCTATGTATTGACTCTTAAAAAATGGTTTCAAGTTTGAGAAAAATATTGAAACGTACTTAAAGTTTAAAACAAAATTTAAGTCTATAAATGGTTATACAAAAATATAATTTGATCATACAAAAATATCTGACCATATAAAATTCATACCTTTGCCGATGGAAGATTGTCGGAGCGCGTAGTTACTATACGACCCTACGCCAACAGAAATGCAAGAATAATAATAACAAATTAAAAAGTATCATGAAGTTTTAACTTATAGTCTTTAGTCACAGTATGTTTACCTGTATTCAGCATCCAACAGAAGATTGTTAAACAAATTCGTCGTCTGCAAAAGTATCAGCCGAGGGTCGTATAGTAAATTTACGTTGACTGTCGGTATACTGGTAGAGTAAGCCTAGTTGGCGGTACCAGCAGGAAGGAAACTATCACCCTTTTGTTGACTTAGACTCATAACTCGGCATTACTAAAAACATTTCTATAGTCTGTAAGGAGTAACCTGTCCTCTGAATCGCTCGGCTACCTGATGCTGGCCCGGGTCAAACCCCAGCCCTCGCTTCCGACCGCTGCTGAATCCTTAAGAGGGCGCTACCCTGTCCGCCATATTGAATCTGATTCCCATAAGAGCAATTCTACAGAATAAGTCACTTTTTTCCGTTAATTCGTGGAATAAATTAAAAATGTTGGTTTCATTTTGAAGTACTGTCATATGCGGATGTTGATTGCTCAATACATTTTCAAAAAACGTTTTATTGTTTTCATAAACGTAAGATATAAATAATAAATTTTATTAATTTTTTGCTCAGTTGCAAAAAGAGATATTGCAACAAACCTTAGCAATCAACAACCACATTATATTTTACTTTAAGAAAAGAAATATAGCTTTCGTTTTTTGACAAAAATAACACAAAAATATGCTTAATAGTTAAGGTATGTTTTGGTTATTTAACATTGAAATTGGTACCCAATTTCGCCGTTTAAAATGTAGGGAGCCGAGCCTTAATGTGTCTCGCTTCTGAATCCCTACTAGGAAATTAACTTTCTTTTCATGATCATAATTTGAAAATTTCCATCGAATATTTGAAAAGTAGATGAAAAAATAAGAAGAATGATACCAAACACGACATATCTTGGTAAAAAAACCAAACAATATAGGCGCAGCCTGTTTGTGTGCGGTAAAAATCGAGTTGGTTTTGTGTAACGATATTAAATTCAATGTAGTCAAAAATGTATAAAGGCTTATTTTGAAATAATTTGTATCTGTGATATTTAGGTTGTAGGTGGAAGGCTGTAAGTTGTAGGTTGAAGGCTGTATTTTTTAGGTTGAAGTCTGTAGGTTTTAGGTTGAAGGCTGTAGGTTTCAGGTTGAAGGCTTAAGTTGTGGATTGATTGCTGTAGGTTTTAGGTTGGAGGCTGTAGGTTTTAAGATGAAGGTTGAATGCTGTAGGCTGTAGGTTTTAGGTTGATGGCTGTAGGTTAAAGGCTGTAGGTTGTATGTTAATGGCTGTGGGCTGTTAGTTGTTAAAAAGAATTAAACGGTTTTAAATGAATCCAGTAGTTTGCTACGGTAATAAACGTAAATATTTTCAATGTATGTGTGTTGGATCAGTTTAGACATAGCCTAAAAATTTCGTCAAGATTTTTACCTAAATCAGAAGTATTATTTATAATGTATAACAAAATGTTTGAATTATTATCCGGTAGGTCTTTTTCCTTGATTTTTGTTTGGGTTTGCTTTTATTTTGCTAACAAAATCTAAAAAAGCTGTTGGTTGTGAATAGTAATCAAATTATTCTATATTTGCTAAGTCGGTTGTTATGGTAATAATTTGTAAATGCGTCCAAAAAATATGTGTTGCTAATCTTTCCATCCGATGCAGTTTGTTTATCTTTTATTTTCCCGGGAGCGCACTCCCGAATTTTCACCATTTTAAAAACCTTGTAAACCCCTTTATTAGTGCGAGTATATGACCCCATAAATCTTCTACGTTAATTGTATGCCATCAGCCGGTCATTCAGGATAAAGTCGCTTATAAATATAAAAGGAAGGAAAACATTGTCCTTAAACAGTTTTATTCAGTTGTTTATTGTTTTGCTTCTTTTACATTCTTTCCCTATATCTGGGCTGTGTTCTTCATCACCGATTGTATCCATGGTACATGCACGTCTACTCTAGTGTAAATACCGATTGCGTGACAGTCCCCTGAATTCCAGGATACCAAGCCAACCAGTTCGTCTCCACATACCAGAGGACTTCCACTGCTTCCGCGACAACGAGAAACATTACTATCTTTCCGTGTTTCATCATAAGAGCATACTGCAGTGTCCGTACACAATCCATTGTTTTTGTACGGCGTTGCACTGTTCGATGTTTTAAGATAATCGATACATTTATTGGTGTCGATCAGTTGGATCTTCTCTAATTTAAAATTTCTCGCACCTTGTATTCTCATTTTTACACTGTCTGTAGTTGTTACGATGGTGCAGAATTCGTTTGCATTTGCGAGATGATTGGTTTTCGATTTGTCCAAATCGGCTTTGCCCGAATCGACCGGTTCGGGAAGTTTCACTTTGTTCACCGTGTCGTTGAATTGTAGAGGGTTTTCCAACTCAAAAAGCGCCACGTCGGAATGGAACAGGCATCTGTATGGAACATAAAAACTAATATTGAACTAGGTTTACGGAAGCAGAGCACAGCACGCTGCTCAAATTACAGGCAAATGTCAAGAAATGGAGCTGAAAGTCTGAGAGTTGGGGGGGAGAGGTGTTACCAGTGCAGCCAAACGGTATTCATTGCCAAAACCAAGTAAAATGAAAGCAAAGATTAATTGTAATATACTCTTACCGCGTTCAGTTCCCGAATGCATTTAAAAAATTTGTTTTTAAACTGTAAATTTTGCCATGACAAACTATACATTTTGTGATCAAAACAAAATATGACCCCTCCTTTGCAGATATTCAAAAGTTACTCAAAAACTAAATGTAACACTTGCAATTTATCGCCAAACTACTAATAATACTTATTTTTTGAGAAGTTTACTTATCCACGTCAGCTGTTCAGATTCGTGATTGGAATATTTATTTTGAGGTTATCAAAACATTAACATAAAACATAAGAAACACAATATAGATCGTAGGTATCTACTTAACGGCAACCGTCCAACAAATGTGTTTAACTAAAAATGTCATCTTAATGTTTTGACGTCCTCGATTTTCAAAATTCAGTTTTTATCTTTTAAGGTTTCAACCAACTATTTCTGAAATTGGTCTTCACGTAGCTTCTGAAGCGGACTGTGGTTACGAAATTTATTAGTAGAATTTGTTTATACATCAGCCCGACTCAAACCCTGCTTCGTTTCAGCCG
The DNA here is from genome assembly GCA_018207615.1 of Philaenus spumarius. Classification (NCBI taxonomy): domain Eukaryota; kingdom Metazoa; phylum Arthropoda; class Insecta; order Hemiptera; family Aphrophoridae; genus Philaenus; species Philaenus spumarius. The sequence goes on along the minus strand of JAGFPH010007574.1, from coordinate 16,734 downwards.
CAGCCAAAAAACTCGCTTTGCGAGTCTGCACATCCACCTTGCTAATCGTGATTATACTGCTTCGCTTCGCTCGCCCCGTTCCATGCGGTTTTGAAGCGGGTACTTTAATGGTGTTTACTTTTTAATAGATTTTTGGTCAACCAGACAAGCTATAAGGTCGTGTACACAAACAAAATGTACAGAATAATCTTCTTTTATAATTTTGTTTTAGATAAAACCCCAAAAATATTTCATTCTAGTACGAAAAATCCCAAACAATTTTTTACGTTCCAATTGTTGGATTGTTTTGACTAACGAACTCGAACGACATACTTAGAAAACCCACGTGTTTTCTACATTTAGACCAAATTGGACTTAAAATTCTGCTGTTATTGCGTGAACATTGTCACCCTAAAACGTGTACTGGAGACCATGATCGGTGCTCATTGATTACTTCCGGCCTTAGGTCTCTCCTTAAGGTCACTACAAGAGCTCATCAAGTGATGTAGTTTTGATAATACCTCCAGCAACACATTGGCCGACAACGAATAACCCAAGAGGTCACGTGAGGTCGTAAAACTAAGATAAGGTAATTTGTTATATTTAATTAGTTTAACCTGGATTCTGGAATATTAGTTTAGTTTATTGTTTTCCGTTACGAGTTTGGATATGGTATAACCCTAAATCTTACAATATAAACAAATAGTCGAATCAAATTGAAAAAAATGGAAACTGTTCTGAATGGATGTGAAAATGGTTAAAAACCGGCTCAGGAACCGATCCCTACGGTCGATAAAGGGTGAACGAGAATAAGGGTTGAAATGATAGTGGTGAAAAAAGGTAACTTTTTTAATTAACCCCCTAAAAAATATTTGTTGGTGTCCAACTGTAGAATATAAAACAGAAGAAACTCTTATATTTACCATGATTTGTGTCTAAATGATTTTATTTCTTGGTCAAAAAGACTAAAATTTTAAAACTTTTCTGGAAAAGTGTGACTTTTACTATTTCAAATAATGGATGTTGAATTTTATTATAATTACTTGTTCGGACATTTGCCATCATTTGTGTGTTAAATAATCAAACACGACGTTTCGGGAATACAAATCAATTCCCGTTCTCAAGTGACTAAAACTAACGGTACATAAACCTAGGCAACTAGGCCTACAAGTAAGGGTGAACAAAGTAAAACTACAAATTATTACTAACCTTAAATATCTACGTGATGGATCTCAGAGCTAAGACTGGGAAGTCAAACACACCAAACCACAAACACAACACAATTCATACACTAAGCACACGCAATTGATGGCAAGCGTCTAGTTTACAAGTCGGAGAGAGACTGACAACCGGCCAGGCGTGGCCAACAGGAAGGGGTAGTTCTCTATTTTTTCATATAGTTCAAGTGTTTCGCGCGGGAACGGGTTATAACACCACGTGGTGATTCTACTGGTAAAAGTTCAGCATTTTTATTAGTCGGCAACATTTCTGTTTTATTATTAATATGGTTATTCAAATCAAGTTTTAGTTATTGTTTTAATAATGGGAGCCATAGTGGCCTAACTTCAATGCTTGTTTGGCTGATAGGGTTGTCCGCTAGTTTTGTATACGAGGCTTCAATTATTTTACGTTTGCAAAGATTACTTTCCCGGTGTATGATTTTTGCCTCTTCCCAATTGAATTTGTGATTTTCGGACCATTTATGTTCTGCAATTAATTTTCGATTTATCGACTAGGCCTAATGTGTTTGATTATTTAACACACAAATGATGGCAAATGTCCGAACAAGTAAATATAATAAAATTTCAAATAAGCTAAATTTTGTTCTTAAAAAAATATTAATTTTATTTTGAATATTTGAGTTGTTTTGTACAAAATTATGTCAAATGCAGAACAAGGTTTTTGTCGAAAAAAGTTGACTTAGCTCATTCTCTTTGTCTTTCTTTCAAACGTATGATACAGTTTTGAATATATTTTTTCCGAATCGAAAATATCTAAAATAGACAAAAAACTAAAACGTAAGATTTTGTTAAAACTAAACATTTCTTATACGGTGCCAAATTACATTTTATTGATACACATTGTACAAGTTCTTCGTAATGGTAATATTCTTGGCAAAGTTGAAGTGTCAGAACTTATTTTTTAAGCCTTTTCTACAAGAATCGCCATTTTTCTCAAACAATTCAAACATTAAGTAAATACATATTATATGACATTCAACCCAACAGAAGTATTCCAAATCGTTTTCAGCTACGTTACTGCTTCGTATAATTGTGAGTATTTTCCAAACGCGTATTTAATATATAAATGTGTTAAAATGGTTTTCAATATATTCAGCATCAAAGATTTTGAACTTTCGCAATTTTGAATATTTGAACTAATGTTTGATTTTTTTGAGGAAAATAGTGTTTTTTTTGTAGAAAAAGCTAAAAAATGAGTTCTGGCACTTCAACTTTGTCAAGAGTATCACCGTTATGAAGAATTTGTAAAATTTGTATCGATAAAATGTAATTTGACAAAATATAGGAAATTTTTATTTTAAGCAAAATCTAACATTTTAGTTTTTGTCTATTTTCGATGTTTTAAAGTCGGAAAATGTGTTCATAGTTTTTCATACAGTTGACAGAAACTAAAAGAGATTGAGACTAAATTCAACTTATTTCGACAAAAACCCTGCTTCCTCGATTTTTTTTAACATGGCCTTATTTTTTCCAAAAAAATCAAATACATATTTTTTTATGAACAAAATTTGACTTATTTAGAGTCACACTTTCCCCGGATGTTTTAAAATTGAAGTCTTTTCGACCGGAAAATAAAATAATTTCTGAAAGATTGTTTGTATGTCGTCAATTTAAAATGAAGATTTTGAGGTTTTTTCAAATATGTTAAGTATAAAAGTTTCTTATTTTATCATATTCTACAGTTTGTCACCAATCGATATTTTTTGGGGGTTAGTTAAAAAAGTTACCCCTTTTCACCCCTACCATTTCAACCTCTATCGTCAATCACCCCTAATCGACTGTAGGAATTGTAGATGGGTCGTTCGTTCCTGAGCCGGTTAAAATCATTTACAGCTCGATTCAGAGCTGTTTCGATTTTTTCTCAAACTAATCCGAGCTAATTCGATTGGACTACAAGTATAATCGATCATTACCATCGAATAGACTTTGAATACTAATGTACTTACTGATTTTCTTTATCCGTTATCTTAAACGTAGGAGAAATGTGGATTTTCTTGACTCTCTGCTTTAAAGCCTTTCCGTCAACTTTGAAGTCTCTAGCGTACACCGGTTCATAACTGCTGTATAGATCCTTACCATCGTCCAATTTTTTATATTCTACAGCACAATCAGCAGACGTCAAGATAAACCGTGTGCTGATGATGGCGCCTCGACACAAGGAGATCTTGAATGTTGTATGTTCCACTAAGTCACCTAATGATGGCGATTGCCTGTTGGGGACAATTCTCTATTGACAAACACACAGTTTTGATTGAAAACATTTTCATATTTACTTCTGAAAATACATACAACATACACAAATACTGGAGCTGCCAAGATTGCTATTCATGGGGGAACACATTTTTAAATACTCTGAAAAGATAGTAACCTCCCTCACAAATTTATAATTTGAATGCTTTTAAAGGTTACTGAACAATATGGGTCAGGCAGTGGAGAATTGAAT
>JAGFPH010007573.1:31729-64250 GCA_018207615.1 Philaenus spumarius | reverse complement strand
GATTGTATTTATTAAACTTTCATGGTAAAGATTACTTATTGGTTATAGTTTGTAATTTTTCTTAAATATAATAACTAATGACAATTTAATTATTTTCTCCATGCACAAAGTTTGGATACAAAATGTTATCTCTAGTTTTCAGAAATTACCCATGTGTAATTCATTCTAGACTTGAACTTTATTATACTTTAAATTTAAAAACTTGGGATATGTGGACAATTTTGTTTTCAAATTTAGTTTCACCATCTTGAAAATGGTCAAAATTGTTGTTTAAACAAATATTTTCTTTCAAAAGATTTGTAAAATTATTTAATTATGTTTAAAGTTGAAAATTGCTGAAGAAACTAAGATATTGGGATACGAATGACAAAATGTTCTTAGATTATAAATTGTAAAAAAGTCACATCTATAAAAAAATGCAAAACAGGTATTTCAGTGTAAGTTGTTTCCTCACTTGAGATCTGTCATTCCCTGTTTATGTTGTATACAGTATACGTGATTAATATACATTATGTAATGCAAGTGAGTTATTAACTTCGTTCATTTTCCCTGTTTGAAGTTATCATCTATTCGTGATGGATATTAAATTTTTGTATAAACGGTTATTCGGGCATTTGCAATTATTTTTGTGTTAAATCAATACACGATTTTTCGGTGATACCTACTAATCAACTCCCGCTATCAAAAGACTCAAAACAAATGTAAAACTAAACTAGTAAAAAGATGGAACACTTTTCCGAGACTTCTCCTTGTCCGGACAGAACACAGGAATTGAAAGAAAATTAAAGTTAAAAATTACTTTTTATTTGTTACATTTAGTTACAAAATAAATGATTCCGACGCTCTACAACTTTTTAACTGTCAAAATCGGTTTTCTCGTACCCAGAAACATATAAAACGATACCCCACACTGAATTTTCAAAATTTTTATCCAAAAACTTGGTCCCGACGAGCTACGACTTTTTAACTGTCAAAATCGGGTTTCTCGTACCCAGAAACATATAGAACGATACCACACACTGTATTATTAAAATTTTGATCCAAAAACTTGACCCAGACGAGCTACGACTTTTAACTGTCAAAATCGGTTTTCCCGTTCCCTAAAACATATGAAACGATATCCCCACACAGAATTCTCAAAATGATGACCTAGTATTTTAAAAATTTTGGCCCAAAAACGTGACACCGACGCGTTACGACTTTTTAACTGTAAAAATAGGTTTTTTCATACCCAAACACATATAAAACGATACCCCACACTGTTTTTTCATAATTTTTACCCAATATTTTCAAAATATTGACTCCAAAACGTGACCCCGACGCGCTACGTCTCAAAAGCTTTTCAACTCTCTGCAATACAATAATTACGAAGATTTTGATACCGCCAGAAGTTTTCTACGACGCTTGAGGATTGCTTATATCGTGTATACAGGAAAACAGACGGACAAAAAATCATCGCATGATTTCAATACTTCAGCATTCTAAGTAGCGAGCAGAAGTAAATTAACCACTAACCTTAAACATCTGCGTAGAGCTGAAAATGAGATGTCAAAAAAAAAAAACTATATATGACAATCACAGAGTAAATACCTGTTGACAGACCGGAGTCAGAACAACAACTGGCATATTCGTTCATTTACTACAACTTAGAATGTCAAATTTTTATAATCGTAAATATTTTGCCAACGTTCTCCATTCAACTTATTGTTAAAAGCTTAGATTAAACTAAATGTTCCAGCATTACTTCTAAGATAAATGTAATTTGATTCTGTTACGAACGTTTCCCTGCTCATTAAGACATTTTACGTTTTAGCTTTGTTTAGCCTTCACAATACAGAGTAATGAAGCGTCCGTATTTACAGCGCAAATCCTTATTAAATTGACGACATAACTTGTGTTTACGTTCAAATTACTTCTCAATTTGCCCAAAGACTGCTTTCAAAGCGCCACGTCTTTAATAATTTTAAATATTTCAAACGGGGCAGCTAAATTAAATACGTAAAACATTTTAAAACCAACACAGTTGAAACGTGATCTTAAAACCTTGAAATTTATATTTTCGTGGAATATAGATTAACATGTTTGTTTAAGTTTGTAATTTGAAAATAATTACAACTTGAAAACTGCGTAAAGTTTTTACATCCAAACACAGATTTCCGTTTAGAATACTGTTTGTTTGTTGTATAAATTCACTTTAACTTTATTAACAGATATTAAAATTATAATAAAATAAGCCTTTCTCGGAGATTTTTAAGAAACCTGCATTGGTTGGTACTGTCATGAATATAAACAATTGGTTATATTGGTTTCATCAGACATTTTTTCGTTATTTCATGGACCCCATTTATGTTATTTCTACTTTCTCACTATACTGTAATATAGAGAAAGTATAGTGATCGCAAAAAAAATCGATGTTGTGATTTTTGTGGAAATATCCTTTTTAGGACCTCCTGAGTACAAAAAAGTGGTTTTTACGTGTTTGTCCGTATGTCTGTATGTATACAAAGCTAGAGAGAAAACTATTCAATCGATTTCAAACAAATTTCCACCAAACATGTCAATTAGGCCTGTATGGATGCACGAAAAATGGTTTTGAAAAATTTGAAAAACAACCCCCTTTTGGCCAAAAACCCAACAAAAAATCAGTTATTATTTTTTATATAAAAACACCGCTCTAAAGATTTTGAAAAAAAATTGGCTTGTTTGTAGCCCTTAATGTACCCTACCATATGCAAAAAACCGCATGTTTCAAAAAATTCTCGTTTACCTAATAATAATATTATCTGATTTTTTGGGTTTCTTAACTTTAAAAAAAACCTTTTATCGTACATCTATATAGGCCTAATTAACATGTTTGGTGCAAATTTGTTCGAAATCGATTGAATAGTTTTCTTTTTAGCTAATAATAATAATTTTTATTACTTACTCTCCTACTTTAAAGTACTGTCCCCTTTCCTACTTTAATACAATTATGATGTCACATACGGGAGTTGGCGTGACATGATATTATGATGTCACATACTCTCAATATGGGGGTTGGGGTGCGAAGCAAACAATGCATTGTGTATTGAAAGTACTCCCAATACGGGGGTGGGCGTGCAATGCACTGTGCGTCGGCCACTTCTCATAGTGTTCAGTGTCAAGCTCACATGTGCGTCCTTAGGAGTGAACGTGTTAATAATTTAAATATGTTTGTGAGAAAGTACGTGAAAGTTCCTGGTACCGTTTGTTTTTATTTCAATTTAAAACGGGACAAGATTAAAATAATTCGACCACGCAGCTGAACCGCTGACGTGAGTTGAGCAAATTTCCAAAACTAAGTTTATTTTATGTTTTAGGGTTTCAACCAACAATTTGGGTTATAGGTTTATTCACGACGGTGCTGAATAGCTGCAAAATGCTTCGCACGCCGTTTCTAATATTGGAAGTATCTTCAATACACAAAGTATTGCGTGCTTCGCACGCCAAATACACGATAAAATCCACCACATGGCTTTGGACCGGGTACTTTTATGGTATTTTACGTTTTGTTCAATTTTTGGGGAACCAAGCGTCGTGTAGAAAAACAAAAATGAAGATTAACATTCTACATTTATATTTTTAGAAAAAGCTAAAAAAAATTATTCTAGTATGAAAAACCTAAAAATATAGTTATTTCCGGTCAACAAATGTGCTTCTGCTTGTTAGATTTTGTTGGTTAACGAACTCGTCCAAGCGACGTAGACAACTAACATGTGCACCAAATGTGGACCAAATCGGACTTAAAATGCGGCCGCTAGAGTGCGAACACATATGATTTTTAATGACACCCGAAAACGTGTTCTGGGGACCATAATCCTTACTCATTTGCTACTACCGACCCTAGGTCTTACCATAAGGGTAACTGCAAAAGCTCACTTTTCCTATAGGCATTCGCTAATAGTGATTAAATTTCGGATTAACCCTAGCCCTCTTTGACTGCTCAATTGACAGCTCTACTTTGTGTTGAATATTTCACCCACTAAAAATCATCCAAATCGAAATAAAACAAAAATCGTTTGAATGAAAATGATTTTCACTTTTATTTTTTTGTTTTCTAAATCGACCAATTGTTCATATAAAATTGCTGGATGAATGTTTAGTTACAATTATAATTGGGGAAGTAGATGAGCTAAAGGAGCTAGTTATATTTAGATAGTTGATTAAAATATTTATTTAACGTTTCAGCGAATATGTTGACAAAGTGCTAATTTGTGACACAGTAAAGTTTTCTCATGCGCAATACAACCAGATCTCAGATTAATTATATCTTCTCGCTGTAATTAATTGTTAACCTTTCAGAGATAAAATATGTAAATTGAAGTTTGTCAACAAGGTAAACTTGACCTGGCTTGAATATTAATGAATGAAAAAGTGGATATATTGTCGTAATGAAGGCACTGGAAGGTTTATTTAACCCTACAAGCGGCAGACAACACTATAGTGTCGCCTCAGCAAGCCAAACAGAACTTTTGTAACGTCTGACTGTATTGTATATTTCACCCACTAAAAACCATCTAATCGCAACAAAACAAAAACCGTTGGAAAGGAAATGATGTGAACTTTATTTTTCCTATTTACAAATTTGTTCTAAAACATGTAATCATCGATTTAAAATAGCAGTTTTCTAAATCAATTGATGCCGCGCGAGAAAGCAATAAGAACGTACACAAATACGTCACTTCTCAGTTCTCTTAGACTCAATATCGTTCGACAGAAACACTTTGACAATAACAATATAAAGATGCCTTTGGATTAGTCAAGATTTGAATTTTCTAAAACTTCCTTCCAATCATACGTCACTCTTATAGTTTTAAAAATATAAAGGTTTCTGTAAACCCTTGCAATTGGACAGTTTTCAACCAATGAAACAGCACATTTTCATATGAGATATCTCTTACAATTCGATATATCTATATATATATAAATGAATTGCTGTTCGTTAGTCTCGCTAAAACTCGAGAACGGCTGGACCGATTTGGCTATTTTTGGACTTAAAATGTTTGTAGTAATTCACAGAAGGTTTATACGTAAAGAAAAGTTTGAAAAATTCCCCGAAAAAATTTCAAATTTGGAAGAAACTGAACAGCATTTATTGGATGAACCAAAACCATAGCTCACAAAAACAGCTGTTCGTATAAAAAGCTTATGTTTGTTTAGATGTATTACCATAGCAACATTACTTAGCAAATTTATAATCACTTCAATACTCTTCAAAACCAACTGTTTTTTAAGGTTAGATTGAAAAACTATAAACAAACACAAATAAAAATGCTTACAGAATTATAATTATTCAACTCAAACATTGGTTATTAAATATCTATATAGGCCTCCTTAGAGATATGCTGCTTAAAATATTGTTTATATAAAATATATCATAACTATGAAGTTTTTAATACTTTTCAAAACATATTTTCGCCATCAACAATAATAATAATAAACAAATTATTTGACACCATGCATAACCATAAACATACACGAGTTTAAACATATTTTATTGAAAACTAAACAAACCATCTGAATTAAACTAAATGCCATTAAAATATCACATTCGTAGCTTTATTTTTATATATACTGTATATTTAAATACTAAACAAAATATATATCTTACAGGCTACTAACTAGGCCTATGATATAAAAAACATCTGCAATTCAATTTCCAAACTGGTGAAATAGGATAACTACTCTTAAAATTAAATCAAGCAATAGCGAAGCATTGCCGGGTCAACTAGTCTTATATAGATTTGTTTATGTACATTTGTAAAGAAAAGTTCAATCTTCCGTTTCGTGTAAAGCAAACCAAATTTACTCTAACGGTTTTGTTCGTACAGTGCTGAGAAATACTGACAAATGGGAAATTCAAAACTCGACTTTCTCACGATTCCGAAGTGGCAGTTTAACGGGATTCTACACGGAACCTCGTATAGGATTCATGCGCGAGTGGTTTATTTATATGATCTCATTTTGTGATTCAAGTTCAGCTAATTCACACACTTTTATGAATCATAATTTATAAGTATACAGTTCAATTCTTTAATTTATTCTCTACAGTTTGTTATAGTAATATTTCATTTTTGGGCAAAGCATATATTAATAAATTACTATTCAAACTAGGCCTAGTTTTGTTACCAGTCTTGTAGTAGGAACATCAAAACTGGTGGCTTCAATATAAGAAATTTGAAATTGATATATATGTTTATATAGTTCTATTTAGAACTAAATTACAAAACGTTTGTAAATTTTGAAAAAAAAATGTTTACTACCTTTTATGTAGGCCTAAAGTTTAACTTTTTCCTTTCGTTACTGAACATTTTTTTGTTTCTTGATCTAATAACTTTATAAATTTTACAACAATCGATTTTTTACTGGCATATATAAATTCTTCCAACCTTTTCCTACAAACAAGCTTCAGAACACTTTCGGATTGGGGTATAATTACTATATTTGGCGAATTTTTGAAAAAAAATCTTGCAAAACGCACCAAAATGGCTTGTCATCGGAAACTCGTTAACATGTTCTATGGTCAAACCAATATAACCAATGATGTGTATTCATGTCAGTTTTTACTTCTGTCGGCAGTCCCACGATTTCTTGTATAAAGGGCCAATTTCTTGTATTTTTGTCCCCCCAGTCAATAAAGGGCCAAATATGGTGAATGTCGGAACTTTCTCTGGTAAAGCTGAATTTTCTCCCAGTAGTAGATCACTATTAGAGAGACAATTTCTCAAAAGTCCCCGAAAATTCCAATGGAGCGTCCCCCCCTACCCCCCCTTTAAGTTTAAAAATGTAGACTTTTACTCATACAACTTGTATCTCATACAACTTTTTAACCAAACGTTTGTTAAGGTTATTTTATTTACAGTTTTATTCCCTGATAATTATTCTACAACTTTTATTATAAGATAGTTTATGATAAGAGCATAAGTTTTTCAGTAAATTAACGAAATGTTGTAAAAAAAATATTTTTTTAGCCACCTATCTAAGTTTTTGCAAAACCATATTTTTATTTGTCACCAAATAAAAAAATGCTTCGGATAAAAGTTGTAGCACATATCTTCCTGAGTACATTGGTATATAAACATATATAGTTATGTGTATTACTCAACTAGTAACATAGAAAGCAGTAGCAAGGAGCGCGTGAGCGCCCGGGAGTCGGCGCGGCGGTCGTAGGCGAAAGGCGCGTTATCTCACGTAGGCCTACGCCTATTCAATTAGAGTTTATTATTGTAATTATAAAATTTATTCTCAACACTTATAATCGTGCTAGCCTATAGTGTGCCCAACTTTATTTTGTAATTTAGTAATTAGTTGTGTATAATCAAAATAACATTAGAGTGATATGTTCAGTAAAAGTTGTTTTTCTGATTGTGTCATTATTTAATAAGTATAATAATGTAAACCCAACTAATCTTAAAATGATTTTTGAAACCTCTGATTCAGGATTTGCTGATGCCGCCTTTAAGTACAAGGGTTGATCAAATTTAATTAGACAATTGCGATTTTGTTTCTTACATTCTGCCGCGTAGCTAATAGCTGAATATATCGTGGAGGCATTACTTGGGTCCATGTTTACAAATGGAACTCCTAGTATATAGGTAGCTTCGCAGTCTGTTTGTGTTCTCATTGCCGAGGTCATGTAACCGTTCCATCCGGGCTGTATGCTTGAAGTCGCTAGCCACATCACATTGATTGGAAACATCGCGTTCATTGTTTTGCATTCGATTCCTATGTCCTTTTTCAAATCATCAATATCTTCGATTATTATTTTTGAGAGACAACTCCGGTTTTTGTTTTTTGCATAGGTAAGAATACGAACAGTTTCAGGAACAAATGCTCCTGACGCGATTCTTTCTACCTCCACTTGTGTCTCGACACTCGTACTTGGTGTAATACACTTTATTCCCCCCATTGCGTGGAAGGTGTTTAACCCGTCCAACGTACGTACATTGACATCTGCATTGTCAAAAACATATTGTATGAATGCTTCATCACTTATTTTTGGCGAACCTGCTTTTAGAAGTGAATTCATATATAGATTAACTTCATTGTATGAAACACAGACACCCATTGATGCAAGGACATCAATGAGGTGTTTAGAACCATAAAGTCTATGTAGTGTTAGTCCTATTCCGGTTTGGACAGGGGACAAAAACAACCTAGGTCTTACAGCAGAAATTATAGCATGATTTATAACTGTACACTTTCGCTCTGTTTTACGCCCATCACCTGTCTTCTTCTTCGTAACCCTACTTGTGAAAGTTTTCAAACTTTCTGGAACTAGAGTATCACCTCCAGCTCTGATCTCATCTAAAGTTGGATATTTTTGATTGTTGTATGCCATTTTTTGAATGTCTTCTTATGATATCTGCGGCAGCCCGCACTATTCGCAAACGTTCTGTCATATGATCCGAGTCTCTTTCTTTATACCATTGGTCAACAGGTTTGTGTGCATAATCAGATAAACATAATACCTTTTTTCTCCCATTTACATTTGAAATAAATAAACGGTCCTTGAAATGTTCTTTTAGCAGATTTTTAAGGTGACGATCTGAATATGTTTCCTGTAAACAAGAAATCTGTTTTAGAAGGTCTTGCAGTTCCTTTAACGTAAACTGGCATTCATCACTTTCCTCTATATGTTTGCACAATTTGTAAAATGAATCTTTTAACTGTATCTGATGACTACTAGCTAACGTGTGAGTTGGTTTGGATGTACAAAAATCCCTGTAGCAATATTTATGATATCTTGCTTCAGGTGCCACAAGATCACTGACGCTGAGAAGTCTGGTCTTTACCCTTTCTCCCCACTGATCTTTCCGTTCATCACACTTTCTTAGAATGTTTTCTCTTATTTCTATCGTTGTTACCAGATGTATTGGCTTTCTACGTTGTGATGGGGCTTTTGTATCGATCTTAGCATTTTTTCCACAAAGAAAACAATCACTTTTAAAATCAAACCGCTCTTCGGTACTTCTTAAAACAGATGGTGGCAATGATGAGGTTGAAGGTAAATTTATATTAGGGATCTCCGATTTCCTGATAGTTGCTACAACTGTTGTCGGCCGTGTATAGTTTAGTCTACACTTTTTGTGGACGGTTATCTTTTGTTGACCTTTTAACTTTTCACTTAATCCATCATTGAGTCTTAAACTGGTTTCAATAATAGTTTTTAGCCCCTTCTCAACCACTACAGTATTCGTTTCTAATTGTTCCCCACAAAAAACACAAGAATATTTTAACGTGTCCATTGTTACAAAGTTATCAAACTAATTACAATTTAAAACTATCTAAGAATAATAAATTAAAACTCATTGTGAAATCTCCTTAGAACATAACGATACAATCTTCAATTTAACTAAAATAACCATTGTCTTTCAGGATTTAGAAATTATTTGTCTAGTCACTTACTCTACACAGTAACTAGCTCTAGCTCTTAAAAACACAGTAGAGAGTCCCAATTTATTAAAACGCCGCACAGTACATTGTAACCACTGTCTTACTTATTTACATTGTCACACACAAAACACTCAAATACAAAAGATAAAATAGAAATTCACCGGATTCACCACCAAACTGAACTGACACTTTGTTTATTTATACTATAGTAAAGACCACGAATGAATACCGTTGAGGGACGGGCTTGTGTGCACCGAGATCTTGAACGCTCCAATCGCCTTAGTGCGACAACGTCCATAATCAAAGGTGCGACGTTCTTCCCACGCTTCTAAGGCTACGGTTACACTGTAGCCGATTTTCGACTCGGGCGTGCACGGGCGACAACGGACATAAAAACAAATATCCGTGGTCAATGCGATTCCGTTTGAAGTGGTTATTCTAGGACCGCCCACTCGGCCGTACACTACCGAACTCTGGCGACCTAGTTTCACCGACCAATATATTTTGTTTTATTCGCCAGAGTTCCGCCGATTCGTAATCAAGTCGTATTTGTAATAGTTCTTTTTTGTTCTTTGCCAATTATTGTTGAAATTTATCGTTTTCTGGTCGTGTACCTTCCTTGTTTGGAAATGGATCTTGAACTTTTAATTTATTTAGTCCAAGAAAAAGACTTTTACCATTTTTCTTGTAAAAGTCTTGTCAAGTATTTACTAAATCTAAAATGTAATTTAGGAAAATAAATAATACATGTCTAAAACCTACGTAGTTTTTTTGTATCCCCTTAAAGTAAGAAAAGAAACAGAAATAGAACTTGCCTCTTTTAATCTTTTTTATTTCAGTACATTAAAAATGCAAGTGATAATTTCTAGTTTTATTTAATTAATATTCTTAGAGAATTTATAAACAATGAGAATTAATTTAAGCAGTAAAAACATTTCTCGTAAAATATTAAAATAAAAAGTAAGTTGTGTTTGTCTCGTAATATTGTAAATATTTGATAAATTTGTATTGTGAATAAAAAACTATATTTTACATACCTCAGTGTCACTGCAAGTCTTTCTTCACGGGTTATACACTTCTTGAAATTATAATGTTTTTCGATGAATGGCTTGATCCCGTTCAAAATGTAGAAAAAGTATCGGGTTTCATCCTAAAATACTCTTCTATTTTATCGGGTTGTTCAAATAATCTGCTGAATAATGAATGAAACTCCCCACTATCTTCCCTCTCCAAAAATTTTCATTCTCCCACTCACGTCGTTCATTATTAAGCAAAACATAACTCAGCAATGGCGTTTCAGTCAGAAATTTAAGTTCAAGCATATTAATATCGGACATCTTTTACCCATGAGGGAAGGCGTTCGAAAGGAAAAATCGGAGCCAGTGTAACCACGCTCGTCGTCTGAATAATTCGCCAGAATCGTTCGGCCGTACTCTGGCGAGCAAAAGTCGGCTCCAGTGTAACCGTAGCCTAACTGAACGCGGCTGACTCATCTAATTTATAGACTGTGCGATCAAGCCTCGAGCGGTAAATACGAGGAGTGTTCGGGGCTAGTAGATATGGCAACGCTGCACGCCCTTCCTTTTTTCTATGTTACTAGTAGAGTAATACACATAATTGTACATGTTTACATATAAATGTACTCAGGAGTATATGTGCTACAACTTTTATCCGAAGCATTTTTTCATTGATAAAATTCAAATACTTATTAAATAATGACACAATCAGAAAAACAACTTTTACTGAACATATCACTCTAATGTTATTTTGATTATACACAACTAATTACTAAATTACAAAATAAAGTTGGGCACACTATAGGCTAGCACGATTATAAGTGTTAAGAATAAATGTTATAATTACAATAATAAACTCTAATTGAATAGGCGTAGGCCTACGTGAGATAACGCGCCTTTCGCCTACGACCGCCGCGCCGACTCCCGGGCGCTCACGCACTCCTTTCTACTGCTTTCTGTGTTACTAGTTGAGTAATACACATAACTATATATGTTTATATACCAATGTACTCAGGAAGATATGTGCTACAACTTTTATCCGAAGCATTTTTTCATTTGGTGACAAATAAAAATATGGTTATGCAAAAACTTAGATAGGTGGTTAAAAAGTTGTAGAATATTTATCAGGGAATAAAACTGTAAATAAAATAACCTTAACAAACGTTTGGTTAAAAAGTTGTATGACATACAAGTTGTATGAGTAAAAGTCTACAATTTTAAACTTAAAGGGGGGGGGGGGGGGGAGGGAAGCTCCATTGGAATTTTCGGGGACTTTTCGGAAAATGATCACCCTTGAAAAAATCAGCTTTACCAAAAAGAGTTCCGACACAAAACCTTTATTGACTGGGCTAATAATATATTTTGAATTGAGCTCACCGGCTTTGATTTAACCAACATTATAATAGGAACATTTCAGAAATAGTCTAACGGCCCGTCTATACGTATTAAGTAGGCGTGTGGACGGCCTAGTTAGGATTTTAGTACAGTTAAGTATTAAAATACCGACTTAGTGTTTAGTTGCAAGTAGAATATGATGATTACCATTTTTTTATAACCCTTTTATTAGCTTGGTAAGTATCTATCTATGTAACGGAATCTTTGAACGTGATTTTCACCCCCTTCAAAAAGTCGGATTGATTTGAATCTTGGCACACTTATCAAGGACCGATGACAATGCAATATTCATTTTGTTGGTTGTAGTAAGTGAGCACTGATCATGGTCCACAGAACACGACGTGATTTTCAACCCCTTCAAAACGTCGCGTCGGATTGATTTGAAACCAACTTTGGGTTTGGGTTTCGAAAGTTTTTGTTGTTAGTTATTACCAACATTCACAAGTAACAAGCAATTTATAATTTCCCATCCAAAAACGTTCGGAAAATTAAATTAATTATAAAAAAATTAAAATGAAGTACCAAATAATACATTGTCTTTTTTTAAACGATGTTCTGGAAAATTTTGTTCCGACCCTTGTTATTGTGGCAACACTGACTGTCACTGACAGGCACTGCTGCAGGCTGCCAGATTGGGTTTTTCTCAAAATGGGGAAATTTTTGTTAAGTTTGTGGCTAATATTGGGAAAAGAAAACGGTGGGGAATGTACGAGGAATGTTTGTTTAATAATGTGATGAAAATGTTAAAATTCTTGTAAAATATTAAAATATTCAATACAGCACCTGCAGTGTTAAAAACCCTACTTAGAGAGAAGACCAATTAAAAAAAAGTGGGCTTTTCTCCACTCGGATTCATTCTTTACAACATAACCCAGAGCCCCCTTCTGCATGTTTGGAACCATGCAAAAGTTTTTAAATATGGTCCAAATTATTGGGAAATTTTAGTTCCCCCCCTCCCCCAAATAATTTGTTGTCGCTACGTAACTGAGTTTGACTAAATACTTGTTTCCTTAACACGTATAAACAGGCCGCACAACACACAGCACAGGGCTTGAAATATGATGGATTAATGCGATAAGAAATTATGCATTTACGCATTTTAAAGGTAATAAACGGTACCACAAACTGGCACATACTTTCTCACAAACATATTTAAATTATTAAACAGACTCACTGTGACTTGATAATTATAGGTGGGGTAGGAGGGGGATTTATTAAAGTAGGAGATTAACTAATAAATATTATTATTATTATCTAGGGATAAAACTATTCGCTCGATTTCGAACAAATTTGCACCAAACCCATCAATTAGGCCTGTATAGATTCACGAAAAAAAGGTTTTGAAAAACAACCCTCTTTATGGGAAAAACCCAAAAATCAGTTATAATTATTATTATTAGCTAAACGAGAGTTTTTAGAAAGATGCATATGGCATATGGTTTTGCATATGGTAGGGTACATTAAAGGCTACAAATAAGGCAAATTTTATCAAAATCGTTAGGGCCGTTTTTTATAAAAAAATAATAACTGATTTTAAGGGGTTTTTGGCCATAAAGGGGGTTGTTTTTCAAAGACTTTCAAAACCTTTTTTCGTGAATCTATACAGGCCTAATTGACGGGTATGTATGATAGATATCTCTTGATAAAGAAGTAAAACTCGCATCAATCAAACTTTAACATTTTCAGTAACACTAAACTTTCCTAACATGAAATAAGTAATACGTATAATCAGTAAGTTAGTAAAGACAATTCATGTGTGATTTAAACACTTAATGACTAATTTATGTTTTATGTGATAATGTAAATAAATAGGGAAAATAGGATTCGGTGGTCTTGTGGCATTCTTGAATCGATATGCAGCGATCCTGGTTGCGAAGGATAGAACTACAGTTAGGGAATTGCGATGTGCTAACCGCGTGTCCCCAAACAATCGTCGACCAGGCCAAGGACCTACACTTGAGGCAGGCAACATTGATTTTATAAAAAACTCGTGCACTCTCTATATCTGACACAGTTTGCTTGATTTGAAGAAATACAAGTTCACGTTCTTTATTAAGTAGTAAGGAATGTTTTAAGAACGTTACCTTTCCAACAATCGCTGAATAACACTGTTAAGAAGATTTATTTAACCATTCATATTATGGGTTAGACAGAAGAGATGATTCTAAACTCCTAATCTTGCCCTAATAAAGGGATTTATTATTTTATATTTATATAAAATAAAATAAACATAAAGTATATTTAAATATAAAATAATTTATTTTCCAACCCTTTTCTGGGCAAGTCTTATTTACATATTTTTAGCTTTGCATATTTTCCACATTGAGGTCTTTATTAGCGAATTTCCATAGGCAAAATGAGCTATTGCAGTGGCCCTTATGGTAAGACGCAAGGTCGGGAGTAGCAAATGAGCACCGATCATGGTTTCATGAGAACACCGAAATGAGAACACGTTTTGGGGTGTCATTAAAAATCATATATGTATATGTATTTATGTGTTCGCACTCTAGCGGCCGCATTTTAAGTCCGATTTGGTTCAAATTTGGTGCACATGTTGGTTGTCTACGTTGCTCAAATGAGTTCGTTAGCCAAAAATAATTCAACAATCGGAAGCACGTTTTTGACAGGAAGTAACTATTTTTTGAGATTTTTCCTAAGAGAATGAATTTGTTTTTGAGTTTTTTCTACAAATATATATGTAGTATGTTATTCTGCAAATTTGGTTTTTTACGCGACCTTATAGCTCGCTTGGTCCCCCCAAAATCGATCAAAACATAAAATACCACAGAAGTTCCCGGTTCAAAGCCATGTGGTGGATTCTACCGTGAGATTGGTGTGCGATGCACACAATGCATTGTGTGTTGACGATACTCCCGATACGGGGGTTTTCGTGCGAAGCACGCAATTCTTTGTGTATTGAGTGCGAACCATTTTTCAGCTATTCAGCACCGTCGTGAACAGACCTATTTTCCAAATTGCTGGTTGAAAACCTAAAACATTGGCCTATAAAGTTAATTTTGGAAATTGCTTAGCTCACGTCAGCGGTTCAGCTGCGTGGTCGAATTATTTCATATTTTTGTCCACGGTGTTAACTAGTTTCACTATAAACCATAAAGTTTTTATTCCAGTGGGCAGATACTTTTGACAGTGGAAAATTGACTTCGTGTATTTGTTTTAAATAAATATGAAGCAATAACAATAAGTCATGAATGTTGTGTCATTAAATATTATAACAATTAAATATGATAACCATTTAATATTAATTAAAAATTCTATCAGTAATCATAAAGAAAACTTACATTAAAAACGATTAAAGATAAAAATAAAAAAATTAAAAATAAATTGTTAAAACATTATCACAGTTTTTCTGTTTAAAATATACTGGGTTGACTGGAGCAAAAAATGTCTTCTGAATATGAAACTAAATTATCTAACTGAATTGCAAGTGAAAAAAACATGGACCTAGCACGAGATTCGAACCCAAGACCTTTACCATTGCGTGGTAACGCTCTGCCAACTGTGCCACCCTGATCACGCCAGACATTGGTCGATATTGTCTCACTTGTACGGTTTACAGCATTTTGTATAGCTAATAGACTGAATACTTCGCATGAAATCCATCTCTGTTCTATTCGCTGCTTACAGTAATGTTATGTATTGTTATTTTTAATTTGTAATACAATTTTGGTGCATGTTTTTTTACTTGTAATTCCGTTAAATTAACCCTTGCTGGGGAAGTGTGAGTAATCGGAAAATTTATTAAAAATAAGTAAATAATTTCTTTGTATGAGGAAAAATTATAACTTTAATATTATTATGTATTAGGGGAAACTAATTAAGTAGAAATTGATTTCTATTTCTATTTGTACATAGTGCGTTTCTTTGAGTAATGCATAGACTATGAGTTAGGTACCTGCGAAAAAACGAAAAAGAAGGGATTTTTTTGCAAAGAACGTTAATTTTGTCAATTTTATACTTGCTCCCACTCCTCAACCGTTGGTACTACATTCAAAAATTACGGATGAAATTTATAGTACATTTTATCTTTTTTAGTTGTGTAAAGGGTAGTATTTTTGCTAGAATGAAAAGTTTCGCTGCTACGGGCAAAACCTGAAAAAATGCGACAGCGTTGCTATTTTTTTGCGAATATATTGGAACTCTAAAGGACATTTGGTTGCAAAATCAAATTCGGATTCAGCACACCAAAAAAAAATCCACATATATACAGGGTGTTCCCAAATTATATTTCCAGACTTCCAAAAATTGTTCCTTTGGTCAAAACAGGAACAAAACTTTCAATAAACATAGGTCCTAAAACGCTTAGTTTCCTAGATATCCGCCATTTTGTTTTTTGTACAAAATAATTCATATCTAGATAATGGTTTGACTGATTGAGTTCAAACTTGGCATGAAGTTTAACCTGACAATGAAATACCTCAAGAAAAATAAACGATTAAATCCAATCATGCTTTTCAAAATGGCTGCTGTTTGAAAATTTCAAACCTAAATTACTAAAAAACCGTACATTTTAACGAAAAATTTCAAGATACAATTTTGTAGCCCTTTTGATTCCCTATCGGATGGTGTAACTTTCAAAGCAATCGGATGAAGGATAACAGTTAAGTTATGTATACTAATTGGTTTGTTCAACCCGGCATCCTATACCAACACAGTAAATACTAAAATATTGTATAAACATTTGTTGCCATTACCTTTTAACTTAGCTATTATCCTTCATCCGATTGTTTTGACAGTTACGCCATCCGATAGGGAATCAAAAGGGCTACAAAAAAGGTATCTTGACATTTTTTGTTAAAATGTACGGTTTTGGAGTAATTTAGGTTTAAAATTTTCAAACAGCCGCCATTTTGAAATACATGATTGGATTTTATCGTTTATTTTTCCTGAGGTATTTCATGGTCAGGTTAAACTTCATGCCAAGTTTGAACTCAATCAGTCAAACCGTTCTCTATATATGAATTATTTTGTACAAAAAACAAAATGGCGGATATCTAGGAAACTAAGCGTTTTAGGACCTATGTTTATTGAAAGTTTTGTTCTTGTTTTGACCAAAGAAACAATTTGTGGAAGTCTGGAAACATAATTTGGGAACACCCTGTATAATAGCAGAGAAATCAACTAGTTAAATTTTTTTTAAAGTGCAACTACCGTTTGACCGAATTAATTAATAGGCAAATAAAAGAGCTTATGGGTCTGCTGTAGTGGTGGTGGTCATCTTGAATTTTTATCCCATAAGAGCAATGTTAAATTTCAAACCATTTATTTCGTTTACTTTGTATCATAAAATTGTTTGCAAGGTCTCACTTTAAGCACAGTTACAATACGCATCCGTCTTGCAATTTACATTTTTTTAAATGCTTTTGATTTGTTATGTAATTGACATTTTGTAAGTACAAAGTTTGAATTTTTTTCCTAACACAATACACAATTAATAATGAAAAATTATTTTCAAGCCGGAACCGAAATTTTATAAAGAATATTCAGTTTTTTTTTCAACACTCAATTACAAAAGATAGACTTATAAAATGGTTTGAAATGAGACAATGTCAAAGCGTTCAGCTGCAAGAAATTGCACTGTTTAGATAGGGATACAGTGAGAAGCGGTTGTGTTTCCGGTTGCTTTATCGTTTACTGGAGCAGACCCTTAAAACAAACATCGCTAGACAAATTTAAAAATTCCCAATTTTTGAAAAATTAAGATTCAGATAATTTAAACAGTTACTACTTTAAGCCCTGACAAACAAACAGACAGTTTGAAGGACGGACGAAATTAAAAAAAAATATTTTTAGATTTTAATAAGGTGTAAATAACTATATGAGCTTAGAAAGAAAGTTTTTATTTCAAAATCACAGACAGACGCTTTAACTTTATTTATATGAATAGAGTTGTTCTGTGCTGTTGAAATAATCTGGCTTTTAATTATTAGTCTGGCTAACGTAGTTATGACAGGTTTAGTGATTTCCTATGTGATAAGTTTAACACGGCTAAAGTTATGGAAATACCCACAGCTTTATGTTTGTATGCAAATAATATCACCTGAATATGACAACAATATGCTGAACACATGGAAATGCTACGTAGCTCTCAGGTTTATGTGTGTACGTGTACCATTAAACATAACATTGTAATGGTTTAACACTTATGCATAAACATAAGTGTTGACATTGTGGTCTTACCATAAGAGTCAGTGCAATACCTCGTATTACCTATAGAAATTCGCTAATAAAGACACAAATACACAATACTGACTCATTACACAATAAATGGGCATTCAATTACACAATATTACCAACATTCAAATTTTATAAAAAATGTTGGATTATTTTAGTTTTATCAGAAGACGTCATCTTTTTATCGAAGACACGTTTGTAATAGGAAATAGGCGGCGAGGAAAATACACTAAAAATCCGCCCACATGCAGTGTGAATTGGCACGTCCATAGGCGTCCTCGGACGTACATGGATGCAGCAGATTCCGGTGTGAAATGTCCTTTAGTGCTTATTTTGATAGGAAAGTTGTATCGATAAACCCTTCTAATCTAAACCCACAAACAAATTAAACTACTTTAAAAATATTATTGTTATGAAATAATCCAGTTTTTTTATTTACAAATTTTATTTGTTTTAATTCCTCTAGGTGCTAAGACGTTACATCATTTAAAATAAACGGTACAAGATAACTGCCACATACTTTCTCCCAGTTGAAACTTTATACCTTCCCAAGAGTAGCATAGGAGGTGGTTATTTAGAATTGCAAAAGTAGGAAATACCATGGAAAATATTAGATGCATATAATACACATCCATATTATATTATAATTATTTAAACTATTCGATCGATTTCGAACAAATTTGCACCAAATATGTCAATTAGGCCTGTATAGATGCACGAAAAAAGGTTTTCAATTTTTTTGAAAAACAACTCTCTTTTTGGTCAAAAACCCCCAAAAATCAGTTATTATTATTATTATTACCTAAACGAGAATTTTTAGAAAGATGCGATTTTTTGCATATGGTAGGATACATTAAGGGTTACAAATAAGCCAATTTTTATCAAAATCGTTAGAGCCGTTTTTGAGAAATTTTGAATTTTCTCGTTTTTTTGCTATTTTTGGGCGGGGTAAAACCCCTTAAAAATTAAAAATTTGAAAAAATGAAAAAATGCATGGAGATATTCTAGAACTACACCTACATACCAAATTTCATCAAAATCGGACCGTTGGTATGGTTTCCAGCTCTGTACACATCCTTACAGACACACAGACACATAGACAGACATCACCAAAAAACACTTTTTCGGGTGTAGGGAGCACCAAAACAAATAATTACGCTAAAAATATTTTTGGGTTCGTTCAGGAAGCACCAACACAGATAATTCCACTAAACATTTTTGGGGGGTTCAGGGAGCACCAAAACAGACAATTCCACTAAAAACTCAAATTCGAAAATTTGGACGAAAACAATACTTTCTCCATTTATACTAGGTATAGGGTGGAGAAAGTAAAAGTATACATACAAGTAATAAGTTTACATTATTGGTTGGAAAACCAACATGGTTTAGGCCTACTCCTTAGAAAAAACTACAAAGTACAGATACAAATTATTTTAAAGTTGACACTCACCGTTAACGGAAATGCCACTCAGAATTAGCCTACATTCCAGTTGAGAATTGCTGAGTGAACAGTTAAAAGGTATACCAAAATTGAAGATATTCTATCAGCTTACCAAACTGAAAATCTTCCATCAGCTTAACTAACTATTTTAAACAGATACAATTTTATTATTTTTAAGCCTGAATTGTAATTGGATCAACTCCTATAAAGCGAGTGTACGTCCGTACGTGAGTAACAACATAATATAATAACAGCTGATTTCGCCCATCATTTGTACTACTTAAACAAAACCTAGCGTAGATTATACTTTGGAGGTATGTTTACGACTTCAATCAATATAAGTCTTGCGAAGTTGATTTTTATTTAAATTTGAGTAAAGAACTAATGTAGCCTATAATACGTTATAGGATTAGCTTCGAAGTTATGAAATGAATACAAATACAATTTTTTATTATCAATATATTCATTTATCTTATCTTCTAATGCGAGAGATAATTGTTTGTCTGCTAAATGGATCTGGAATCTCCGTCTAAGGATTTTTGATTTTTTGATTTTATATTAGGCTTTTGGCCACGAGAAATCGATTGGAAATGGTCACCAGTCTGGGAAAATTCGTTTTCTACGTCTTTTTATTAAATTAAAAAGTGAAATTTGTCCATTTTAAACAATACAAAGCACAGCTGATGCAAATGTTTTCAATGCCATTACAATAATCATCTGCTTTCTTTTAAACTGTATATTTTATTAGAGGTAAGCCTAATGTTGTATCTATTTTTAGTTACCATGGCAACGAATACATAATAAGCATACCCTTTATTTAGTTGTTTAATGTTATAGGCCTAACCTAAACGATGTTCACGGAAATTTGCAATAATAGTAGTTATTGACGTGAGCGAACTAGGCCCTAGGAATAAATCGATATTGAAATAATACTTTAATTTAGGCCTGACTTATTTCTGAGGCATAGCGTTGAGATTGTGGTTAATCCTTTAAACTGTATTTTTATTACAGGTAAGCCTAATGTTGTATATACCATTTATTTAGTTGTTTAATGTTATAGGCCTAACCTCAAAACTCAATAATCCAATATTTATTATTGAAATCATAGCCCTGCTTATAATCGAGCATTAGCTCGGTCTCCAGGTACTATGTTTAAAGAAGAGATGCCCATTCGTTTAACTTCGGAAACATTCGTCCATCTTAGTATAACATTTATACACATATTCCATTATTAATTTCTTTATTATAATATTAATAACTTTTAAATCATTTGATCTATCAATATGAAGTTATAAAGCAACTAAAATATAATATTTCTATGTTTATTTGGATATATAATAATGAATATAAATACAAGATTTTAACAAATAGGCCTACAGTTTTACAATCCTTATAATTGTACACAATTACCGAGTTAAAAAAAACACCGTCACCATAGGTAGATCTAGATAAAGTCTGTTTTTTAAACAGTAATTTTTAAATTACGTATTTCTGATTATGTATCTAACTAATCTGTCTGTGACTTTGCACGGGGCTTACTAGTTACACAATATTATGAACATTTACTTTTTATAAAAATATTGGATTATTTTAGTTTCATAAGAAGTATGTCAAACGAAAGGTTAATCTGTTCTAGTTGCTTAAGAGATACAAAATGAAGCCGTGTCCCACACAATCCTATGCTCTCGTTTAATACTCTTCCTTTAAGAGATGAAGAGACTAAACTTTAATTAATTTCAGTAATTTCTTAAGGTTTAACCTATAAAAGAAATTAGCAATTTAATTCAGCCCTTTGTTAGTAATAAACTCATCTTTAATTTATAAAGCAGTATTTTATGAAATCTTACTTTTAATTAATCCGAAAGTTAAATTGCATCCAATGTATTCCTAAAAGTATTTCAATTACATGATATAGCTATACGGTTTAATACTTCTCCCCACAGTATTATACGTAGTTAGTGGAAATTTAGATATTGTTGCAATAACGGTGTATATGATTTCAAGATTTAATGATTTTACTGCAACTATTTCTGGTCCACTTTCTTTCTCTAAAACTAAATTTAGTATTTACTAGGGGAACCCCGTGCGTGCTCCGCAAGCCAAACCCGTTCCAACCTTCTATACACATAACCATGTTAGGTTTTTTTTTTTTATAATAAAGGGATTGAATTAATAATAACCCCAAAGCTAAGACGGTAAATAATGTTAATTGTTCAAATCAAATAATTTCATATATTTTTTAACAGTAATTATAATAATTAGGTTAAAAGAACCAGCAAGGCTCAGGTCTGCACTTTAATAAAAACCTAACCTAAAATTTAGAAGTACAAATAATTGCTTCAAAGTTTAAAATCAGCTGTGAATGGAAATATTAGAGCAAACAGCTGTTATCTGTTATTTTATTCAATTGGTTGCTATGCTATGGTGACAAATGTAAATACGTGTGTTGGTGCATCAGTCTAGGCCTAACCTAAGAATTTTTTCCGACCAAATTTACAAATATTGAATTAAATTTTTTTGTCAAAATTAATTATAGTCTATGTTACTCAGGGATGGTGTAGCTTTTTATTAGTAAAACTACGTTTTCAATCGGTTAAGTAGTTAAGTAGTTCCAGAGATTATCCCCTACATACAAACAATGAAAAAAAAAACTTTACCTCTTTATAATATTGGTATTAGATATATGAACAGTTTACAAACCGGGTGATGATAGTTGCGGAAAGCACTGTAAATGGAATAACGTACCTGGACATGCTGGAACAATGGCATGTTCATCCATTTACAGAAGATTCACAAGACTTCATTTTCCAATAAAATGTAGCTGCGCCCCATTGGCGCCGTCACGTCGGAGGATTTTAAATTAATATCCCTTCATCGGCGATGGCTATGTCGCATGGGAAATCAAAACCCGGCTCTACACTTCTGGCCAACGAGAACTCTTGATCTCATTCAATGTGATATTTATTTTTCTTGTATGGATATATTACGTCCCCTCTCACCCTCTGGCATACCTGCCGAACCGTGTCCCTGCGGTGAACTCGGTAACACAAGTCATGCTGCTTCACTTGTGTTGGACAAGTTTGACTGCTGCTTAGATGTTATACATGCAGCAAAGGGGAGGCACATTGAACATTTATAACATATGTTGGAAAACTTTTCATTGCTATGAAGATTGTTCATGTCCAATTTATACTTCGTTAGGGTGACTTTAACCACGTATTTGATCAAAAAAATTCAAAATGTTTCTTCTTAATTTGTCTATACTAATAAAATAAAGAGGTAAAGTTTGTTCTTTTGTTTGTTTGTATGTAGGAGGTAATCTATGGAACTACTGAACCGATTGAAATAAATAATAGTTTAAAAAACTAAAAAAATACATTATACAGAGTGTCCCGTAGCTCTTTGGACAAAGGTATATAGCGTTATTGCTTAGGTCAAGACAAAAACATTTCACTATTGGAACATGGGTCTCTGGTGCCTAGTTTTCCGTCTGTCTGGCTGTATGTGTTTTGTACAAAAACATTCATAACTCCTTAACGATTTGAGCTACAGCATTGAGATTCCCCAAAAATGTTCATCTTATAGGCCGCTATCTTTGTGCCAAATGTGAATGAAAATTCTTAAACCGTTTCAAAATGGCGGCCTTTCAAAATTTTCAAACGAAAATAACGAAAAAACTAGCTCTTTATCGAAAAAATGTCAAGAATAACTTTTTTTAGAAAATTTTATTCCCTATCGATTTGTTTATTATTTGTTTTAATCGGTTAGAAAATAACAGACTTATGGCATTTTTTCGCCAAACAGTGCATGCCACTTTTGGGGGCAATGTACTGGATCGGACGGCAATACAACACCAATTAATAGTTGGACGGCAATTAACACAATACAATAAAGTACCAAAAGCTTTGGTTATTAATTTTCAAAAAAAAAAGCATTCTTGACAAATTTCTCAATTATTTTCAGGTGTTTTATTATGTATTATTACTCCATTTCGCTTCCTAAGTGAAATAGAATCTTTAAATAACTTTACCATTATCTGTCATATGTCAATCAGCTGTTTTTATTACATAAACAGCTGATTGAATCATTTGTTGTTGCCATTTATAAAAGCATTGTTGTCTGAACATTACTGCAAGTCTTTACTAGTTGCTTACTATTCTTACAACAGTAAACCTAGTTAGTCATTATTTATTGTGTTTTTATGTTTTATTTATTTATTTTATTTATTATGTTTTTCTATTAATGTATGGGCGGGTATTATAGGCAACTTCCTTGTTGGACCCTACATTTTACCAAATCGGCTTGATTCACCAACCTACTTAGTGTTCCTTAGAGACATTCTTCCGGAGTTGATGGAAGATGTTCCTCTTCTTGTCCGAGAAAATATGTAATTTCAACACGACGGAGCCCCAGCCCACTATGGCAATATAGTCCGCGATTACTTAAATCTGACTTTTCGAAACAGTTGGATTGGGCGTGGAGGACTGACACCGTGGCCCGCTCGATCGCCCAACCTCACTCCTCTGGACTTTTTCCTTTGGGGCACAATGAAACAACTAGTTGATAGCTCACCTGTAGAAAGTGAGACGGACTTAGTAGCTCGAGTGGTTGAAGCAGCCGCGATAATAAAAGAAGATGGTCCAGTTTTTGGACGTGTTCAACGATCCATGATTGATCGGTTTAGATTATGCAACCGAGTTGATGGTCGTCATTTTGAACAGTTTTTGTAAATAAAGGAGTCCTTATTGTAAATAAAGAAGGGTCATAAGGTATTGTCCAATTGTATTTAATAATTACAAAAAATGTTTACATTATCACTGTTGGTTTTTATTTATTTTAAAATAAAAGTAATGTTACTTAGCAACAGATATTTAAACAATGTAAAAGGAGTATTAGCATTGTTTAAATAGAGAAAAGTGGTCATGCATTACGAAAAGAACTAATTTCTCTGTAATTCTTTATCCAATCTTAAAAAAGAAGGTATCATTGAAAACTTCATAAAATGGACTAACTTTTATGTATCTTGCAATTTTTTATTTATCTTGCTATAAGTCTGTTATTTTCCAACCGATTAAAACAAATAAACAACCAATCGATAGGGAATTAAATTTTCTAAAAAAAGTTATTCTTGACATTTTTTCGATAAAGCGCTAGTTTTTTCGTTATTTCCGTTTGAAAATTTTGAAAGGCCGCCATTTTGAAACGGTTTAAGAATTTTCATTCACATTTGGCACAAAGATAGCGGCCTAGAAGATAAATATTTTTGGAGAATCTCAATGCTGTAGCTCAAATAGTTAAGGAGTTATGGATGTTTTTGTAAAAAACACATACAGACAGACAGACGGAAAACTAGGCACCAGAGACCCATGTTCCTATAGTGAAATGTGTTTGTCTTGACCTAAGCAATAACGCTATATACCTTTGTCCAGAGAGTTACGGGACATCCTGTATAGAGTTTATTGTGTTGCCTTGAACTGTTTATTATATCGTTATAAACCTTATATACCTTATACCGTATATTAGTAGTCTTTAGTCCGTAATTGTATAATATAGCTACAGTGCTGTTTCGCCGAACACTGTCGGCTTCGTCAAGCTTGTACTAACACATACACGAACACATACACGAACACATAACACTAACACACACACAAAATCGGAGTAAAACTCGTCGTATAAATTTAATAAAAATGTTTGTGGCCACATTATTACGTCGTTCATGTCCAGCTACAGGTAGGACACTAGATGTGGACAGAGGTTATCAGTATGTTCTGATAATTAAGTTGAAAGTTTGAACGAATGGTGGATCTATTTGTTTTGTTATGTTTGCTTGACTTGGGCGATTATGTCGTATATAGGGTTGGAAGAGAAATTCAACTTGTCGTTCAACATGTTATCTGGATTATTTTTGTACTCTTTATATATCTGAAATTCTTCCAATATATCCATTGTAGTCCCTTTATTGACTTTGTGCAAAATTTGTAAATTAGTGTTTATGTTGGTGTAATTATGGTTCTCATTAATTAAGTGTTCTGCGTAATTTGAGCTCTGTCTGTCTGTTATTGTTTTTTTATAGGGATATGTTCCTTGAATCTGGTTTTGAACGAGCGTCCTGTTTGGCCTATATATATTTTATCACAGACATCACAAGATAGCTTATATAATCCACCATTTGTAAAATTGTCTTTGGTATTATTTGGTTTGGTTTGTAGAAAATTACTCAAATTATTTGAAGCTTGATGAGCGATTTTATAGCCATGTTTGCGGAAAATGTTACTGATAGGACGATCTAGAATTCGGTTAAATTTCATAGGGATGCATTTAGGTTTTTCGATAATTGAAGTTGGTTTTCTGAATTTCTTTCTGTGTTTGATTATTATTTTATCTATTAAAGTTGAATCGTATCCATTGGATATTGCGATATGTTTTATTGTAGTTGTTTGTTGTTAAAGTCTTCAAGGTTCATAGGCGTGTTGATAGCGCGGTGTACGAAGCTATTGTAAGCTGCCAGTTTGTGTGATATTGGATGGTTAGAAGTATAGTGTATTGTATGGTTGGTCTGTGTCGGTTTTCTATAAATTTTAAAGTCATGTTTAGTCTCATTACTTGTGATGGTCAGGTCAAGAAAGTTTAGGCTGTTGTTGGCCTCGATTTCAGTGGTGAACTTCAGTGTGTAATGGATGTTGTTTATGAAATTGGTTAGTTTATTAATTTGTCTCTTTGTTCCTTCAAACAAGCAAATTAAAAACAACAAACAGTTTTGGTTAGGTTTGTACTGAAACAACACACATTTCTCGAAAGCCATTTGATTTATTACCATAGCAACCGTATTGGAAAATTTAGAATCGGGTAGTTATTACTCACAGCAAACAGTTTTTCTAGGTTAGGTAATAGCGCTCGCAAAGAGAAAGGTTTACTAAATCAAAATTCAAACACTGATCATTTTTAATACTACGTTAACTTTATTCTTTACTAGGCCTATATCACCAGTTTGAAATACTGCTTTACTGTATTTTTATAACATGAAAATCGACTCTCTTCTACATAAAAATTAAAACATCTCTGTTTGCATTTGCTTTGTCGCTGGGGTTTGTGAACGAAGCGAGCGGGGCTGGATGCCTCTAGTACTACATACAAAATAATTCGACCACGCAGCTGAACCGCTGACGTGAGTTGAGCAAATTTCCGAAATTAAGTTTATAGGCCTATGTTTTAGGTTTTCAAACAACAATTTGGGAAATAGGTCTATTCACGACGGTGCTGAACAGCTGCAAAATGGTTCGCACGCCATTCCACATATTGGTAGTATTTTCAATACACAATGCATTGCGAGCTTAGCACGCCATTCCGCATATTAGGAGTATCTTCAATACACAATGCATTGCGTGCTTCGCATGCTAACCCAACAGTGAAATTCACCACATGGCTTTTGAACCGGGTACTTTTATTGTATTTTAAGTTTTTATCGATTTTGCGGGAACCGAGCGAGCTACAAGGTCGCGTAAAAAATGTGCAGAATAACATCCTGCATTTATATTTGTAGAAAAAACTCTAAAAAAAACCCATTCTCGTATGAAAATCTCAAAAAATAGTTACTTCCAGTCAAAAAACGTGCTTCCGTTTGTTGGATTCTTTGGCTAATGAACTCGTCCGAGCGACGTAGACAACCAACGTGTGTACCAAATTTGAACCAAATCGGACTTAAAATGCGGCCGCTAGAGTGCGAACACAGATATACATACATACGCATATATAAATTAGATTTTTAATGACATTAATCAGGGGACCATGGTCGGTGCTCATTTTCTACTCTCGACCTTGGGTCTTACCATAAGGGCCACTGCAATAGCTCATTGTTCCTATCGAAATTCGCTAATAAGACTTATAAATTATAAAAACTTCTAATAACAATGACTAATGCCATCGGAGCGATTCCTGTCATAAACAGTAAATTAGTTTTTCTTGGTGTACAAAGGTGTATTGATTAACCCGAGAGTTCAAAGCTACGACAATAGTAATCAATACAGGTAGGTCGGATCAGATCTATTCATACATGATTGATGAATATAAACATTATTTTATATCCCGGAGCTATTGTTGAAAACCTTTCATTCGTAAGGTTATCAGAGGTTTTATGTTGTTTGATCAGCTATAAGACATTCAGAACATACCTATATTGGAATAATAGCTTTCAGTATCTTATTGAAAAACGCTAAGCAAATTAACCCAACATACAATACTTGATGCAAACAAGAACTCTCCTAATTTTAACAAAGCCATAAGGCATTGAATGTAAAACTACTGTGCGTCTGGACTTTAGTTGGCAGTACGGGAAAGGCTATGCTAATGCATTCCATATGAATTTTCCGTACTACTACCAGCACTGCTGACATCAGCCGCGCTATGAATTCACTGAATGTGTAGATGAAGACGTAATTTTGTAAATGGTCCAAATTAAAGCTAATAAAACTGTCTTCCTCAAGTGATACCAAGAAATGCATATACATTTATATGTTATATATTTTGTATAAGCTTTTGAGAAACGAAATTGAGAAGGACATAATAAACTTGGATTTTAAAAAATTTTCGGTCAGGCAACTTTTTCAAGCGGGAAAGTTGTACAAAAATAGATAAATTCAATTTTTGTAATTTGACGTTTTTACTTGGGCTGCTTAGTTTAGGCAGTAGGAGACGCAGAAATCAAGAGTTATCATTGTGTATTTTTGTTAGTGGCGCGCAGTGTTTCTGCTTGCCTTTATATACATTTAAACTGTTCCTTCATAACAAAAATAATATTATTTGTATTCTTGGCTTTGTTTGTTTGTTGATGGTTACTCCAAAACAATCTTATAACATACTGTAGACTACATTCCTTTTATTTATTTATTAGAGAGCCATAATTGTATTTCATCGATATTTATTACGTCTTAAATCATTTGTATAATACTGTTCACAATACTGAACATAAGTTGAAGACTAGGTGGTAACTATAACTTGTAAACATCCTTTTTAATGCATCTGTGAGTAACGATAACTCCTTTGTCTACATGCAGACGCGTCGCGGCGACAGCCACAGTCGCATGTTGTCTGGATGGTTAGTAGCCCCGCAAACCCCATATGTATTGTACTGCCAACTAAAGCCCGGACGCACTGTATATATAGGTAAAACACAAAGTACCGTGAACAAATGAGAACCTAATCTAAGAATAACCACAACAATGGAAGCAAAACTTGAATAAATTGAAAATAATATACACCAAAACTTATTACTGTTAACAAGTTGTAAATAATATAACCAAAAATACAATAAAGTAAATAAATTATTTTTAATAATTATAAAAAATAAAAAAAACAATGTAAAAGATTTAAAAACATTAAAAAAAAAACAATATAATTTGAGCAAATTGAAAATATTATAACCCAAAACATATTACTGTTTACAAGTTGTAAATAACATAACTAAAAAAGCAACAATGTAAACAAATTGCAAATTATATAACAAAAAACACAACAATATAAAAATTGAACATAATATATTTAAAAAAAAAAACACTTTAATTTAAACAAATAATTGAAAATATTAAAACCCAAAACATATTACAGTTAACAAGTTATAAATAATTTAACCAAAATTACAACAATATAAACAAATAATATAACAAAAAACTGCTACATAAAAAAATTGTTAATAAAGCAATGTAAAAATTGTTTAATTAAAATAACAAAAATCACAATAATGTTAACAATTTGTAAATAATATAACGAAAAAACACAACAATTTAAACAAAAACAAATTGTTAATAACATTAAAAAAACCACAACAATATACAAAAATTTTAAGCAAAAACACTAAAATGTAAATTATTTTAAAAATATATATATATAAAAAAAATAATATAAACAAATTGTAAAAATATCTGTAAAAACACAATAATCTAAACAAATTGAAAATATAGTAATTCAAAACATATTACTGTTAACAAGTTGTAAATTAATAAAACCAAACCGACAATAATGTAAATAAATTGTAATTAATTTAAATAAATTGAAAATAACATAACCCCAAAAAATACTGTAAACACAATCAAAATAATATGTAACAAAACAGACAAAAAATTTATAATAATATAACCGAAAACTCAACAATGTAAACAATGGGTCGTATTCATAAAAACGAAGGATATCCTCTCAAATATAAGGTAGAAGTATAAGGTTATGACTTAAAGTAAAAGGTAGAAGCATTTCCTTTTTTCCGTATTCTTAATGATTACCTTATACTTGCGAGGATATCCTCTAAGCACAAGTAAAAGGTTAGCTCATGCGAGGCCTGAGCAACATGCAAGAACGTATTCTAACATATTATCCTAACCTGATGTCCCTACTCCCTTAATTTTGCGTATATATTACTCAGTTGTACGTCAGTTTTGTGATACGGGTCGTACCGAGAGTTGTACGTAGTAGTGAGTGTTTTCCTATCAGTGAAGATGCATTCCTCAAGCAGTGAAAGTGACAGTGAAATCGTAGGAAATGCCAAAAACGAACTACAGTTGACAACAGACAGAATTGCCGCTGCTCCCGTGATTTTTAAGAAATCTCAGATATCAAACATAAAACGAAGAAAGGACGAGGCCATTCTTTATAAACTTATAAAGAAATAGGAAGCAACAATTGGTAAGCCACTTAATGCAAAAGGTTTATTAAACAAAATGAATAATATGAAAGCAAGGTTGAATAAAAAACGGACCTAAAAAAAAAAACTGGAAATAAACTGATAAAATTGTAAGATTGGAAATAACATGTACTAAAAGCTTTGGAAGGTGACAGTAATCCTACAATTGGAAGAATTGGAGGGGCCATGCAGATTGGGATTGTTGCAGGCAGATCTACTCAGCGAAGAGGGAGTGAAGGTAGTACACAGCGAAGAGAGAGAGTGAATCATTTAGTGAGGGAAGATGAAGTGATGTATCAACTGAGCAATCAGGTAGTAGTGTCATGCCTGTTCGACCATTGTTGACACAAAAAAAAAAAAAAAAAAAATATAGAAACAGAGCAGTATGAAACAGATGAAACCATAGGACTGACTACACAAGAACTCCAACACTTAGTTATGTTACAGCAGTACCACACAAGTATACTGCAAAGAAACTACACAAAAGTTTTTGATGGAAATAGAACGTTCTTCCACTTATAAAAAATTCACCAAAAACATGAGTTCAAAAAACATTTATTTGTTAGACAAATACAATTTTGTATCAAAAAATTGTGCATTCTGTAATTTTGTAAATGTGTTATTGCTTTAACAAGAGATTTTAACACAATATTATTTTCTAAGTTTGTAAACTTAATTATCATTAAAATTGTTTATTATAATACTCAAGTTTCTTCTGATTTCTTGCCCTTGACGGCGAAGAATTAGTACGTCTCATTATTATTAACGTCGTGGTTTTCTTCGTCTTCTACTGGTGCTTCTTCAGCTGGTTTGAAATCAGGATTGCCCAAAGTTTTTGCAACGTTATGTAGCACAACACAGGTAACGATTAGTTTTGGTACAATTTCTAATTTCACAGACGTATTCTAAGATAGGAAACCGGCGCTTCAGTTGGCCAAAACATTGTTCAATTATTACTCTTTCTTTTTTTAAAAGCTTCTTATAATCTAACTGTGCATCAGGAGTAGGATTTCTAAATGGAGTCATGAGGCATTGTTCTACTCCATATCCGTCATCACACAGTAGCCATATAACGTCTACACTAGTGAACTGAACATTCAGAGTAGGCTTACCTTTTCGACTAATGTATTCATCTCCATGTATTTTTGGTTTTAGTATTCCTATGTGGGTACAATCAACAACACCAATAGCTGCCAGAAACTTATATTTAGTTTGCCATAACTGTTTAGCCTCTGCGATAGCCGAAAACACTATAATGTAAACAAAATGTAAATAATAAAACCATAAACACAATAATTTAACCAAATTGTAGTGACTGGGACAATAGTTTTCCTTGAAGATTTACAGGTCGGAGGTGACAAAACTGGCTCCAGTGTCGACTCACCACCAATTCCAGTTCAGGCATGCGTGCGTTCAAAATATAGCGTAGTAATTATTTACATGTTCTAAACTGTTAAAGATCTCAGGGCTGTGGCTAGGTTGTAGCGAAGAAGACCTATTCCAGGGGCGCTGGCCTAAAAGGTGCCGAAACAGTAAGGGTAATTTGATAAAAAAATTACGAATGTGTGACGGGTACCCACCAACTTATATGACAATTACCACTGGATCTATGTTTATAGTGGTTGTGCTAAATAATAACTTGCATTCTTACAATAGTTGACATCACAGTTTATAATTAAAAGAGGGGGGAGCCAGCTTGAAGCTAAATGTTCAAGCCTAAATCAGTCTGTTAGTAACCATGGTCTGGAGAAGACTCCAGATCACATAATGTAGACTCGCTTGCCTTTACCTTAGTTTAGTTATAAGTCCGGACCAGCAGAGGAATAGATTGTTTTACTTTAAATAAACGCTCTGAAGTGAAACAGTCTTTCGTCACCTTATTGAAGAACCTACTCGCCATCCACCATCCTGACAAAGCCCGTACGTCCGCGCGAGGAAAGAAAGGCATAGCCCGACCAGGGAAAACGCCGCTTCAGGAGTCGGACGCAGGAGAGCCGCACCCAAGGAGGCGGGACCCGTTACAAATGAAAAGTAAATATAAATACAGATAAAAAATTGTTAATAAATGAATTTGAATTAACTGTAT
This sequence comes from Philaenus spumarius, assembly GCA_018207615.1. Classification (NCBI taxonomy): domain Eukaryota; kingdom Metazoa; phylum Arthropoda; class Insecta; order Hemiptera; family Aphrophoridae; genus Philaenus; species Philaenus spumarius. The sequence continues at coordinate 32,040 of JAGFPH010007573.1, read as the reverse complement.
TTCGGTGTTTTTCTTCCCTCTACTGCATTTTTTGTATACATATGCAGTTACTTTTACTTTCTCACTGTACTATAGTATAAAGAAAATATAGTGATTGCAAAACAAATTATGTTGAAATTTTTGTGGAAATATCCGTTTCGGGACCCCCTTAGTCCAAAAAAGTGGTTTTACAAAATGACTGTCTGTAGAGTTGAAACTGAGACGACACACAGAAAACACAAACACACACCTGACCTTAAATACGTGTTGCCAGACCGGAGACACAACAACTGGCGGTCACTTCATTCATCCAGTTTAACTTAGAATATACA
>JAGFPH010007573.1:0-13592 GCA_018207615.1 Philaenus spumarius | reverse complement strand
ATCAAAGTTATTAAATCACGATTTCTTCAAAACTACAGAACGGATTCGAATGAAATTTGGTATGTACCTTCCTCTAGGGCCATAAGTGTTCGTTAAAAAATGGTTTTAAAAAATTGGAAATTTTAGGGGGTTTGGGGGGTAAAAATTACTAAATCACGATTTCTCCAAAATTACAGAACAGATTGGAATGAAATTTGGTACGTAGCTTCCTCTAGGGCCATAGGCGCTCGCTAAGAAAGGGTTTAAAAAAATTCCAAATTTTAGGGGGGTTTGGGGGGATCAAAGTTATTAAATCACGATTTCTTCAAAACTACCGAATGGATTGGAATGAACTTTGGTATGTAGCTTTCTCTAGGGCCATAGGTGCTCACTAAGAAAGGGTATGAAAAATTTTGAAACTTTAGGAGGGGTTTGGGATGATTAAAGTTACTAAAATCATAATTTTAGATCGTTTATTATTATGACAATGGTGCTTTTATTATTTAAGATCTATATATATATAAGCCAAATACCACTCACTGACTGAACACTTAAAAAGAATACAATTACGTTAAAAATACTGAAAATACCAACCACCACGGGCAACGCCGTATGGGTCAGCTAGTTGATATATTATATAAAAGCCAAATCCACTGACTCACTGATCACGATATCTCAAAAACTACTGAACGGATCGGAACGAAATTTGGTATGTAGCTTCCTCTAGAGCCATAGGGGCTCACTAAGAAAGGTTTCCAAAAAATATTTGTATATATCAAATATAAAATATAAAAAAATAGCCACATTAACACATTAATTGAGTTAAACAACAATAGTGATACATTTAAAATGTTTGGCTTTATACATGTGGTTTAGCATTTGTTTTTCTACAATCTAATATATAAAAAATCGATGTTTGTTTCTTTATTTATTCGTAATTAATTTTCAATATAATTTTTATATTTGTAAATGTTTTCCACGTAATTTTTTTAAACTCTAATAAATGTATTTTTTGTTCTAGAATCCAGTGAACTTTGATATTGCATACCAATTAAAGTATTGTATAATTAAAATTTATATATATATATTCTGTCATAATGCAAGACTTGCTAATATGGTTTAGCACATTAAATACTTCATAATAAATCATATGTTCTAATTATTCATATGGACTTTAACTACACTCCTTTTAATATGGCTTACTAACACAACACACAATTAGCGAAATTTGGGTTCTGGTCGGGGAGGGGGGGAGGGAAGCAAGCAATGCCCACAGGCTGCCCAAGCGTATGTTTATTTCAGGAATAGTAGCAAAGGGTTTCTTGCGCATAGATAAACGGCTCTACCTCACGCCTGTCCACTGCGCATATTTGTTTATTATGTTTAGTCCAAATTACAAACAAAGACTGAATTTAAAGAATTCTACTGTTATTTAATTGTAATTCCAAACAAAGCAACCCGCGCAGAAGAAGTAACTCATGACGTCACCAGGTTAGGAACAGCTGGAATAAGTTATAAAAGCAGAGCTGGGCAAGATGCGGGATTAGATACATATGATTAATGGCGTCGTTACAATGCCGTGCGCTGTCACCGCTCGTGTATAAAGATAAATAGACCTTACTTTACTTCAGTGACTTACTTCAGGACAGGTTAAAGTGCTAGATTCTTTAGTAACCTATATAGTAAACCTAAGGTACAGGGTGTGGCGAAATTGCGTTTACAAACTTCAGAAGGTGTCTGAAATGAATGGTTTTTCAGATCAATAATTATCGAATTTCCTTAGGAAAGATGAGCTGTTGTAAATTGTAAAGTAAATAAGCACTGACCATGGTCATCGGAACACGTTTTGGGGTGACGTTAAAATGATATGTATATATGTGTGTTCGCACTCTAGCATTTTAAGTCCGATTTGGTTCAAATTTGGTACACATCTTGGTTGTCTACGCCGGTCGGACGAGTTCGTCTGCCAAAGAAATCCAACAACCGGAAGCACAATTTTTGACCGGAAGTAACTATTTTTTGTAATTGTCGTACGAGACAATTTTTATTTTTTATAAGTTATAATCGGGATGGGGTGTCGGTCGAGAAACCGCGTCACGCGTTAGGAGTAAAATCCGGAAAGTGCCATTTTATACATTTCTTCGTATATTCGTATACTTTCCTATACTTAAAAACGTCGAATTGATTTGAAACTTTGCATAAACAACGTAATGTATCAGCTATTTTTCCTGACTGAATGACTGACTGACTGAAAATAGAATCAACAGAGAGCAAAAACTGGAGATACAAATACAAATAAACGGTATCAGGAAACTGACACATACTTTCTCCCTCATTATAGAAACTTAATAAAAAAATTCTATTACCAATTTATTGTGATGTTTTTATTTTTAACAGTCATTTTCCCATAAAAATCCATAAAATAATGGAAAAATCAACTTTTCTCAAAAACGGCTCGAACGATTTTGATTAAAATTTTACAGTTTATAGTACTTTAGGTCCCTAATAAACTGTAAAATTTTAATCAAAATCGTTAGAGCCGTTTTTGAGAAAAGTGAATTTTTCCGATATTTTATGGGTTTTTATGGGAAAATTACCCTTAAAAATAAAAAATTCACAAAAATGAAAAAAACGCCTGGAGATACCGTGGATTAGTACCTCCATACCAAATTTCATCAAAATCGGACGACTGGTTTAGGCTCTAGGTCTGATAACATCCACACAGACACACAGACACACAGACACACAGACACACAGACACACAGACACACACACAGACATCACTCCGAAAACCACTTTTTTAGGTTCAGGGGGACCCAAAACGGATATTTCCACCAAAAACTCAAACTCGAAAATTTTGACGAATACAATACTTTCTCCATATACTATGGTATAGGGGGAGAAAGTAAAAATTAAAGGTATACGTACTCTTATAAGGTCATAGACGCACTCTAAGAAAGGATTTTGTAAAATTTTATTTAAATGCGTAAAAATAGTGAATATTCGGTGAGTTCACACCCAGCAATATATCAGACCAACTTTTCAAATTTAGAAGCATTTCATTATTATTCATAACAAACAGCTTTTTAATACGTTTTTATTAGCTTGGTATGTATCTATGTAACGGAATCTTTGAACGTGATTTTCAATCAATTCAAAACGTTGGATTGATTTGAAACTTTCCACACTTATCAAGGACCGATGACAATGCAATATTAATTTTGTTGTGTGTAGTAAGTGAACACTGATCATGGCCCCCAGACTAAAAAATAAGAAAGAAATAATAGATTAAAAAACTAAAAAAGTACGCTTTAAAAGCAAACCGAACTAAAAATATTTGAAAAAAAGTGTGCGGGGCTTTTCATCAAATGTTACAAATATTTCATTGGTAGATATTTATAAAAGTAGATTTATTATAAAAAAATATAGTATAACGCACCCCAAGCGTTTTTACAATTATTTACAAATTTTTAGTTCGGTTTGCTTTTAAAGCGTACGTTTTTAGATTTTTAATCTATTATTTGTTTCTTACTTTTTAGTCTGGGGATCAGTGCTCACTTACTACACACAACAAAATTAATGAGCTCCCGAAGTTTCTGCATATCGTCGTGAATCACCCTGTATATAAAGTTTTTAATGACAACCTAATACGTGTTCTGGGGACCGTGATCAGTGCTCACTTACTACAACCAACAAAACTAATATCGCATTATCATCGGTCCTTGATAAGTGTGCAAAGTTTCAAATCAATCCGACGTTTTGAATTGGGTGAAAATCACGTTCAAAAATTCCGTTACATAGATAATGTAACGTTAAGAATAATAATGAAATGCTTCTAAATTTGAAAAGTTGGTCTGATGTATTGCTGGGTGGGGACGTCCCGAATTTTCACTATTTTTACGCATTTAAATACAAATTTTACAAAATCCTTTCTTAGTGTGCGTCAATTACCTTATAAGAATACGTATACCTTTAAATTTTTGTATTTGTATCTAAAGTTTTTGCTCTATGTTGATTCTATGTTCAGTCAGTCAGTCATTCAGTCAGGAAAAACAGCTGATACATTACGTTGTTTATTCTGAATACATGTGGTACATGACGAAATAGCTTTAATTGCAATTGCCAATTAAGGCAATAGTATGTCATTTGCCTAAGAAACAAAATGTTCTCTTTAAAAATCACAGTAATACTTAAAATTCATGTGTTATTCAAAAATAACAAACACATTTAAGGGGGCACTGCACCTTAATATTGAGAAAAATGACAAAAATTTAAAACAATTTGTTTCACCTAGTTCTGTTCCCTGTGATTTTCTGAACAATTTGATATATAATAAGTATAGATAATATGCTTATAATTAGTTTATTTTATCTAAAAACGAAACGCTTACACATATTTCATTTAGACATATATTTATGTGTAGCCTCCTGGATTGTTAATTAAATGTATATATTAGAAAGGTTAATTACCTTGTATTTCCGTCTGACAATCCAATGTTTTCTTCCTACTTAGGATGACTAGTTTCGACAGTTAAACCGTCATCGTCGGATCCTTGATCATCGTGTTAAAAATTGCTCAGAACGGCGTAAATAAAACAATTTTTAACACGATGATCAAGGATCTGACGATGACGGTTTAACCTTCAAAACTAGTAGGAAGAAAACATTGGTTTGTCAGACGAAAATACAAGGTAATTAACCTTTCTAATATATTCACATATTTCATGCTGGCAGATGTAATATTTTCCAAATAACTGAGTCTTTTTCTAGGCCGTTTTCTGAAAGTTTTGTTTCTCACGTTTTCATTTACTGTGGCAGACATAACTCAAGTTGTATTTGATATAGCCTCATAATTTGTTTTTATTTTGAAGAGGACATTTCATTGTACAACCTGTAGTATGGATATACATTAGTTCCTATAATAAAGATTTTAAGAAATGATTAAAACAAAATTTTACTAAAATTTTTATAAAAAAATTAAATAACATATTTTTTACAGAAACATTTTATATAATTTAATATCCATACTACAGGTTGTAGAATGCAATGCCCTTTTCAAAATAAAAAATAAAAATTGTGAGGCTATCTCAAATACAACTTGAGTTATGTCTGCCACAGTGAAGCCTAAAATCCGTAAAAATTAACCCCTCCCGGGGGGAGGGGGGTGGGGGGCCAAAACTTATGGAAAAAGCACTATAACCAACACTCATAATATATAAAACATAAAATAATTAGTTTTGCTTTAAAAAGTAAACAAAATTTGTTTAGGGTGGAGTGCCCCCTTAATAACTTTCGTTGCCCATTACGAGGACGAAACTGGTTCAAAGTAACGATTTCAAAAACCTGTTTCATTGAAAAACAACAAACACAGGTTTAGTCTCGATACACAATTTGTTTTGTCTCAACTGTTCTATAAATCCAAACATAAAAGTAAGGTCACGCCGTGGGTAGCCAGTGTTTGATATCAAAGCATTTACAAAGTCCTTGTGTTGTTCAACTCCCCCCCTCCCCAACCAACAGTTTCTTCTCCATATGTATTCTTTATCCTGAGGATACAAGTAAACATTTAAATTTTCCAACACGTTTCCGAAAGCATTCAGAGTAAATTCGAACGGTTTGTTTTCGCACTTTTCTAACGAACTTTATAGTATAGATTCTTCAGAGTACGGTCGGCCTAACAGTAATCCTTGTATATATTACTAGCTGAACCGTACGGCGTTGCCTCTGGTGGTTGGTATTTTCAGTCTTTTTAACGAAATTGTATTCTTTTTAAGTGTTCAATCAGTGAGTGGTATTTGGCTTTTATATTATAGATCTTAAATAATAAAAACACTATTGTCATAATAATAAAAGATCTGAAATTATGATTTAATAACTTTGACCCCCCCCCCCAAAACCCCCTAAAATTTCAAATTTTTTAAAACCATTTTTTAGTGAACACTTATGGCCCTAGAGGAAGCTACATACCAAATTTCGTTTCAATTCGTTCGGTAGTTTTGAAGAAATCGTTTTTTAATAACTTTGATCCCCTCAATCCCCCTCTAAAATTTCGAATTTTTTGAAACCCTTTCTTAGCAAGTGCCTATGGCCCTAGAGGAAGCTACATAGCAAATTTCATTCCAATCTGTTCGGTAGTTTTGAAGAAATCGTGATTTAATAATCTGATCCCCTCAAAGCCCCAAAAAATATCCAATTTTTTCAAACCCTTTCTTAGTTAAGAAACCTATGGCCATAGAGGAAGCTACATAACAAATTTCATTTCAATCCGTTCGGTAGTTTTTGAGAAATCGTGATGAGTGAGTCAGTGAGTGAGTGAGTGAGTGAGTGAGTGGTATTTCGCTTTTATATATATAGACTGACCCATACGGCGTTGCCCGTGGTGGTTGGTATTTTCAGTCTTTTTAACGTAATTGTATTCTTTTTAAGTGTTCAGTCAGTGAGTGGTATTTGGCAGTTATATATATAGATCTTAAATAATAAAAGCACTATTGTCATAATAATAAAAGATCTGAAATTATGATTTTAGTAACTTTGATCCCCCCAATTCTAATTTTAGAATTTTTTTAAACCCTTTCTTAGTGAGCACCTATGGCCCTAGAGGAAGCTACATACCAAATTTCATTCCAATCCGTTGGGTAGTTTTTGAGAAATCGTAATGAGTGAGTCAGTGAGTTTTGGCTTTTAAATATATAGATTTATCAAAGGTGTTTTTCCGCTAAGCGATATCTCCCTTAATTTTTCATCAAAATTAATGATTCAAACATCATTTTAAAGCTTATGTTCCCCGCTATTGACGAAAATAATCGATCAGATTAAAATTCATGTTTTAATCACGAAAATTTATTAAAAACTTTTATATTATACATCATACGGTTCCTAGTGAAAGGCAACATATATTAACAATCTGTTTAACTAACATGACAGCTGTTTGATTGTTTAACATTCCATATGCAAGTGTTATAAGCCGTTATTTATAAACGTAATTAACTGAACTAAACCAACGTATATTAAATCAGTTAAGTATATTTTCGCACGGGTCAGCAAGTGAATCTTAACATTGTAACTGAAACAAACAACAGAAAGTATGTTCCCGAATCCGATTAAATTTTGCACAGCTGTTTTTTTTTTAGAAGTAATTTGCATGAAAATATAAATTAAGTTGCCTTCCTTCGGTTCCATTACGTTTCCAGCTTGTTTTTTATCCAAGAAAACATTCGGAATGTAAATTTAGGTTTGCAAAGAATAGGTTTTGAGAAAAGTTCTTTATTTTACCCATGTTTGCTAAAGTAATAATGGGAATAAATTAAATTGCTTACGTTTAATTGGTGATTGTGAAATGTAGAATTTGCTGAAATTACAGTAAATATATTTGACATAGGTAGACCAGGAATTGCATAGTCTTCAGGTAAAAATCGAAGTAATCCACCGGAATTGATTGCCTTGAATCTTATTTGAATCTTTATTTATTAGGCGAAGGAAGGACCACTTCCCACTTCCACTTAACCCCGAGTTTCAAGAAACATAAATACATTAAAATTCACATTACAAACAAAAACTACAAATAATTGACTTCTAAAACATAATGTACAAAAACTGAGAACTAAAATTATACACATTTATCTCCTAAGTCAAATAAAACTAAAAGTAAGTTATGCTACACTATAATACATAAACACACTGTCAGGGTTGTTAGTAAATATCAGCAACCGATAAGAATTCATAAAAAATAATAAAATAATAACTATTAGGAAATAAATTTACACAAGAACACAAACTAAATTAGAAGGCAATTCATGTTACAGCGGAAGACCGAAATGGATGTCCTGTATTAGCATTGTATTTGGATAACCTAATAGAACTCCGATCCAATGCAATATTTGAACCCACTGGAAATTTGACGATAGTGGCGCTATCTATTAGGGAAACGATGGAAGCGGTGTGAAGCACCAATGCTACCAATGATTTCTCCCTAGCGCTACCTCGCGGCGCGATCATGCACTATTTTCCCGACAACCTTTTTTTCGGCACACAGCCCCCGTATGCATGCATAATCTATTTTATTGTTTATGATCTATGGTATTGGGTTACTAACTCAAGGCAGCGTACGCCGCATTTCCACGCACGTAGGCCAAATCTGTAAGTGCATTAAAATATGTCAAATGTACCAAAATCTTTAGCCAATGATAAGAAACCAATATTTAAACGAACCAACCAGAAATAGTCAAGTACACGCGGAAAAAGGAAAGTGGGGGAGCAACGCGTGGAAGACGGAAGGCTGTACAAATTTTTCAACGAAGGAGAAGACGCATAATAATTCCATGAGCGGTAAATCAACACAAAAGTCTTCAAGAAACCATTCCTGGGCGATATTGAAAAAGGTGAAAGTAAGTCGGTGGGTGATAAAAGTGGGGGCGATATGATTTGGATAAATCATTCAAATAAAATCAATTAAGTGAAAGTGAAAGAGAGCGGGGAAAAATGTTCATAACAATGTAAGTAGTTTTAATATGATTTTTAATTGTAAGACAGATCTCGTGGTGTAAGAATATTTAAATTGAAACACGAATCATATATCAGCACTTTAATCTTAGACCTACATTAGCTTAAGATGTACTGTATTTAGTTTAATTGGGACTGAACCATTAGGGTTAGCTACTAGACCTTGGGTCATTAAGCAATCGGGGACGGTCCACAATTTAGCAGTAAAGATTTGAACCAAGTTTTATTAATACGTAACTACACTGTAAATGGGAAAATAATGCATTAGATAAATTCACTCTTTAATCATTATACATTGATTTGTTGAGCCTGGAGGACCTATTTTATGTTTTGAGTAATGTTAATATTTGTTGTTGAAATTTATTTTTTTATTAGTAGGAGCCTAATGTGAGGCTATGAACGAATTATTTAGTAAATTGTACATTCAGTTGTAACTGAGTTTTCTGAAGAAGTTTATGAATATATTTGAATTTTAAACTCAAATGTCTGTGTAATTATTAAAACCTATACTTTGGAGTACCTTTAGAGCCTAGCGATATTTTGATTCCTGACGGGAATCTGGTGGACGCCCCCAGACTGTTGAAGAACTATTAAAAAGGTAAAGTAACATCTCAGTATAAAATAAAGATAAATAAGAAAACGTTACACAATTAAAATTTGACCTTACATACAAAAGTAACCTTACAACACTTACGCTCTCAAACACACACACATTCAAGAACATGCCTCAAATCCCGCCCGAGCACCCGAAACTACCCAAAACTGTCGCAGAATCAACAACCTTCTTGACCTGAAGCATTGAAGCATTTCAAACTCTCCGACAATCATAGTCTACATGCTGTCACAGTGAATGATTTATTAAATATCTCAGTTCTGTGCCTTGGTATAATTATTAATGAAGCTCCTCATCTTGTGTCGGTAGCATTTACATGTGAGCTAAAGACAAACCTTTCTGCCAGAGATAGCGAAACGATCTAGTGAGCAGAATAGCGTGCAATAACAACAAACTGTGATAATTTCGAAAAAAAAGTTTTCGAATTGAAATTTGTTTATAATATTTAGTCACATGATCGTCACGTTTTAAGTCAAAAATGAACCGTAAACAATAATTTTGAGCACGCTAAAGTTTGTTAGTTAGTTAATGATACATAGTCGTATCATTGATAAAACAGTATCACAATAGTTAAAATATGGAAAAATTTATGTTTTCTCCAGCATTAACATTAAACAGCAAGCAAACACTTTATTGCACTTGTCAATAACATGGTCTGACCAGCTTAGGTTGATTGATTCTGGGAAAACCAGACGAGTTATTAAGTCGTGTAAAGTTTCAGTCTAGTGCGAACAATCTAAAAAAAAATTTAAGTTCCGGTAAAAACAACCTTCTGTTTATCAGAATTTTCGGTTAACGAACTTATTCGAGCGAACAACGTCTGTACCAATTTTGGACCAAATCCAAAATATTATTATTATTATTAAATATTATTTAAACTATTTGATCGATTTCGAAAAAAAATGCACCAAACATGTCAATTAGACGTATAGATGCACGAAAAAAGGTTTTGAAAACTTTTTAATAACAACCCCCTTTTTGGTCCAAAAACCCCAAAAATCAGTTATTATTATTATGAGTATTACCAAAATGAGAATTTTTAGAAAGTTGCTGTTTTTTTGCATATGGTAGGGTACATTAAGGGCTACACATATGCCAAATTTTATCAAAATCGTTAGAGCCGTTTTTGAGAAATTTAGATTTTTCTCGTTTTTTGGCCATTTTGGGGAGTAAAACCCCTTAAAAATCAAAAATTTGAAAAAATGAGATATTCCAGAACTTCACCTACATACCAGATTTCATCAAAATCGGACGGTTGGTATGGTCTCCAGCTCTGTACACATACTTACAGACACGGACAGACACTTTTTTTGGGTTCATTGAGTACCAAAACAAATATTCCACTAAAAATATTTTTGGGTTCAGGGAGCACCATCACAGATAATTCCACTAAACATTTTTTGGGGGTTCAGGGAGCACCAAAACAGATAATTCTACTAAAAATTCAAATTCGAAAATTTGGACGAAAACAATACTTTCTCCATATACTACTTATAGGGTGGAGAAAGTAAAGCGACCGATAGAGTGCGAAGACAAAAGTAATGTTTGATCCTAGAAAGGTATTGTACGTAAATATTACGTACAGGCGTTAAAAAAAAAGGCTCCCAAATTGCAACGTCCAACAGCCTGCAGTGCTACCATCATTTAGTCGCTGCCAGACTGCTGCGGTGTTTTGTTGTTGTTTGAGAATAGTTATTGAGTATTTTACTGAAATCCTCAAGTCAGATTGACGTAGTAGACATCCCTTGGCAGACATTTATAAACAAAGTACAATTAAACAAATGTGACATCAAAAAGCAATGTTTTTCTTCTGTATATTTTTTATTATATTGCTATGATTCGTTATTGTAAATAAAGTCTTGTATTTTTGTAAATTGTGTAGGACTTTGCTAAATGTTTCCATTGCTTTACAAAATTTAATTTTTGTAAAATATTGAAAATTAAATAACATAACTATAGTTTTATTGCAATTTAGAATACAATTATTTGAAAAGCAAATTATGTTTAAAACGATTGTTTCGAGAATAAAAGGTAAATAATGACAAATACTTTTACACATAGGGTACAAATTCACTTACTTTTATGTGTACGCCAAATTTACGTACAAATAACCATATTGTCATGCTGAAACAATATCACACCATGCTTTGTAGGGTTGATGACACACCAAAACGTGTTCTTGGTCACCCCCAATCTTAATTCTCTCCATTAGTGTCACTGTAGCTCATCTTTAAGCCTAAGGAAGTTAGCTAATAAACTAATAAAACAAGTAATTCTACTATTGAATGTGCAAACAATTAAATCTGAAATGATTTGTTTTATGAGATCTTGGTTATAAAATAATAAATTTAGTTTTACCGAAAGAAAATGGACCATAAATAGTTGCAGCATAAACATTAAATACACCATTATTGCAACAATATCTAAATACTTTTCCACTAACTATAATACTATGTGGAGAAGTACGCGTACAAATATAACAGGAAATTGAAATACTTTTAGGGATACATTGGATGCAATTTAACTTTTAGATTAATTAAAAGTAAGCCTTCATAAAATACGGGTTTATAAATTAAAGATGAGTTTATTACGAACAAAGGGCTGAATTAAATTGCCAATTTCTTTTATGGGTTAAACCTTAAGAAATTACTGAAATTAATTAAAGTTTAGTCTTTTCATCTCTTAAAGGAAGAGTATTAAACGAGAGCTTAGGATTGTGTGGGACACGGCTTCATTTTGTATCTCTTAAGCAACTAGAACAGATTAACCTTTCGTTTGACATACTTCTTATGAAACTAAAATAATCCAATATTTTTATAAAAAGTAAATGTTCATAATATTGTGTAACTAGTAAGCCCCGTGCAAAGTCACAGACATATTAGTTAGATACATAATCAGAAATACGTAATTTAAAAATTACTGTTTAAAAAACAGACTTTATCTAGATCTACCTATGGTGACGGTGTTTTTTTTTTAATTCGGTAATTGTGTACAATTATAAGGATTGTAAAACTGAAGGCCTATTTGTTAAAATCTTGTATTTATATTTTATTATAAATCCAAATAAACATAGAAATATTATATTTTAGTTGCTTTATAACTTCATATTGATAGATCAAATGATTTAAAAGTTATTAATATTATAATAAAGAAATTAATAATGGAATATGTGTATAAATGTTATACTAAGATGGACGAATGTTTCCGAAGTTAAACGAATGGGCATCTCTTCTTTAAACATAGTACCTGGAGACCGAGCTAATGCTCGATTATAAGCAGGGCTATGATTTCAATAATAAATATTGGATTATTGAGTTTTGAGGTTAGGCCTATAACATTAAACAACTAAATAAATGGTATATACAACATTAGGCTTACCTGTAATAAAAATACAGTTTAAAGGATTAACCACAATCTCAACGCTATGCCTCAGAAATAAGTCAGGCCTAAATTAAAGTATTATTTCAATATCGATTTATTCCTAGGGCCTAGTTCGCTCACGTCAATAACTACTATTATTGCAAATTTCCGTGAACATCGTTTAGGTTAGGCCTATAACATTAAACAACTAAATAAAGGGTATGCTTATTATGTATTCGTTGCCATGGTAACTAAAAATAGATACAACATTAGGCTTACCTCTAATAAAATATACAGTTTAAAAGAAAGCAGATGATTATTGTAATGGCATTGAAAACATTTGCATCAGCTGTGCTTTGTATTGTTTAAAATGGACAAATTTCACTTTTTAATTTAATAAAAAGACGTAGAAAACGAATTTTCCCAGACTGGTGACCATTTCCAATCGATTTCTCGTGGCCAAAAGCCTAATATAAAATCAAAAAATCAAAAATCCTTAGACGGAGATTCCAGATCCATTTAGCAGACAAACAATTATCTCTCGCATTAGAAGATAAGATAAATGAATATATTGATAATAAAAAATTGTATTTGTATTCATTTCATAACTTCGAAGCTAATCCTATAACGTATTATAGGCTACATTAGTTCTTTACTCAAATTTAAATAAAAATCAACTTCGCAAGACTTATATTGATTGAAGTCGTAAACATACCTCCAAAGTATAATCTACGCTAGGTTTTGTTTAAGTAGTACAAATGATGGGCGAAATCAGCTGTTATTATATTATGTTGTTACTCACGTACGGACGTACACTCGCTTTATAGGAGTTGATCCAATTACAATTCAGGCTTAAAAATAATAAAATTGTATCTGTTTAAAATAGTTAGTTAAGCTGATGGAAGATTTTCAGTTTGGTAAGCTGATAGAATATCTTCAATTTTGGTATACCTTTTAACTGTTCACTCAGCAATTCTCAACTGGAATGTAGGCTAATTCTGAGTGGCATTTCCGTTAACGGTGAGTGTCAACTTTAAAATAATTTGTATCTGTACTTTGTAGTTTTTTCTAAGGAGTAGGCCTAAACCATGTTGGTTTTCCAACCAATAATGTAAACTTATTACTTGTATGTATACTTTTAC
>JAGFPH010007572.1:51558-64266 GCA_018207615.1 Philaenus spumarius | reverse complement strand
TATAGGTTTTAACAACATAAAGTTCTTGTTACGAAAAATAATTTACCTAATTAGTTCATCTATTTGAATCTGGTGGTTAAAAATAATAAAGTGCAATAAATAAAGCAGTGATAAATTTCTAAATTATGAAGGATAGTGTTCTACAGAGTTTTAAATTTCCATCACAAAAAATTTTGGTTTAAACAAGTCAGACACAAAAAGTGGCAGTTTTGTATGGGAAAAACTAATCTTATATTAGGCATAGCTACTTAATTATTAATATTACTGTTTCCAATCAAGCAGATGTGTAAAACTACCGGTATATTATTTTATTTGACCAATCTATATATAAATAAACTAGCTTAATATTCGTGTTTCGCTATAGGGAATTTGATTGTTGCATCACCATGATTCATAATTATTGTCATATTTTTCTCTCATTTTCTTTCATTTATTATTTCTTGACAGTGAACTATAACATGTGCATTCAATTAGTTTGGTATTTATTGTTCACTGGCTGCCCACCAATCGTCTTCGTCAAGGTATGCGTGCTAAATAAATTAAATCAATAAAAAAATAAAAAATTCAGAGTGAAGACCGTCTTCTTTTTCAACCGCTAAATCTACAGACAGGTAAATCACAGTCTTAGCTGGATGTTTGCAGATCACCCAGATACGCCTTTAATATGCGAATGCATAGATCAGGATAGTTTTGATCAGCTTACGTCTAAAATATTTTCTTAAAATTAATAAGTGCCACATTTCAGCTCTCTAAGTTTAAGGAAAGAATACTAATTAATATTTATTGTTTTTAGGGTTTGTTATTACATTTCAACCCTTAGCAGCACGTAACAAAATGTAAAACTGGTTTATTTTTTATATGTATCTTGTAAGAAATATTTACAAAATTTCAGCTCATTTCAGCTCTCTAGCTTAAGGAATGTTTACAAATTTATATTTAATGTTTTTAGGAGTTGTTTTCACATATTTATCCCTAGCAGCACCAAACGAAATGTACAACTTATTTACTTTTCATATGTGTTTTGTAAGAAATAAATGTATAAAATTTAAGCTTTATGGAAAGAAAACAAACAACATGTATTGTTTTAGGGGATGTTTCAACCCTTAAAGGCCAAATATTTTAAAATCCTATATAAGTGCGCCCCTAGCGCATTTGAGCAATATGTGTACCAAATATTTCACGTTCACCCCTTAGCAGAACGTGATCAAATGTAAAATTGGTTTATTTTTTTATATGTATCTTGTAAGAAATAAATATACAAAATTAACTTCCTAGCTTTAAGGAAGGTATAACAAACAATGTTTATTGTTTTAGGGGTTTATTGTTTTTACCTTTATTCTAAATTTTCACCCCTTAGCAAAACGTGACAAAATGTAAAACTGGTTTACTTTTTATATGTATCGTATAAGAAATAAATATACAAAATTTTAGTTTTCTATATTAAAGGAAATTATAACACACAATACTTATTTTTGTATGGGTTGTTTCAACCCTTAAAGGCCAAATATTTTTAAATCCTTACTTATTGTGCATTTAGCTTCTATGAAAAATAAGTGTAACAAATTTCACGTTCCTAATAGATAGGCGTTTTGAGATACATAACAAACAATATTTATTGTTTTAGGGGTTGTTTCAACCCTTAGAGGCCAAATATATAAAAATCCTTTCTTAGTGCGCCTCTTGCCTCTATGACAAATAGGTGTACAAAATTTCACGTTCCTAGGAGTTAAGGTTTTTGAGATAAATAACAAACAATATTTATTGTTTAAGGGGTTTCAACCCTTACAGGCCAAATATTTAAAAAAAATTTTTATAATGCGCCTCTAGTGCCTAAGAGCAGTATGTGTACCAAATTTCAAGTTCCTAGGTGGTATGGTTTTTAAGAAACTGTGATCAGTCAATCAATGAGTGGTATTTGGCTTTTATAAGTATAGATTACATATCAAACGAACATGTCTTTTTTACAACATAATTATATTATTGGAGATGAAGTCGTAGTACGCTTAAGTGTTGAAGTTTCTTCTTATTTCTTGTGTATTGAAAAATCACACTTGGGTATTTATGACTAAACAGTAGCCGACTTAGACCCTAGTTCCAACCTTTAGTTTGTTATACTGGGGTAATAAACGTGACAGCAATTCTACACGGTTTGTTCAATACTCGCAGATACTTTTGTAAAGTAAAAGTTGAAGGTAAGTCAAAAGATCCTACATTTAAAATAAGACATTTAATTCTTCAAATACTGGATGATATCTAGTAGCAATAAATAGGTTTTAGCTCAAAATGCTTTGGGACTAAATAGAATAGCATTCAATATGTTGCTGGCAATGTTTAACAATTTCTTCAATGGAATAAAATTCCAAGTAATAATAATAATTTTATAATGATACCTATATAGCAATAAACAATATATCTACAAACAATAATATATCAGTGCAATCTCAAATCACAGAAGAATGTCAGTGATAGGCCACATTTCTTAAATACATAAAAAAATCATTATACATACACTTATAAATTGGCTGACTACAAACACCATACAAACACCAGGAAGCTGAATTTCGTTAAGGATGTCTCATCCTACTAATATAATAAATGTAAAAGTTTGTATGTTTGTCTGTTTGGATGTTCGACTGTCAATCACGCAAAAAGTAGCCTACTGGATGGATTTGATTAAATTATTGAAATTTGGCGCACATTAGATCATGACCTGGAATGACAGATAGGCTATAAATCATTTTGTTATACATACATTAAGACTAGAGAGCTGGAAATTTATTTCATACAAGATATATATAAAAAGTGAACCATATTTGTATTTTGTAGCAAAATGTAGCATGTTGATAAGGGATGAAAATGTGATAACAACCCATAAAACAATACAAATTAATTATTATACATAAAACTATGTAGAGAGCTGAAAATTTACATATTTATTTCTTACAAGATATGTATAAAATGTGAACCATAATTGCATTTTATACTGTGCTGCTAAGGGGTGAAATTTTCATAACAACCCATAAAACAATACATATAATCTTCTCTTAAAGCTAGAGAGCTGGAAATTAGTACATTCATTTCTTACAAGATATACATTGTGTAGAAAAAGTCTAGAACCGGTTTAATATTTCGTTTATAACGAAAATTTAAAAGATAGATGTGATTGAGGAACCTACTCTATGTATAAATACTATATTACTAAGATTTCAAAAAATGTACCCGCCATCTTGAATCCGCCAAACTTGTTTTTTTAAATGGAAAGGTGGTCATGTGATACATCATTTCGATTGTAAATTTTATATGTCCCTGGGGGCTCCCCCCCTCCAATTCAAATTTTGGCTTAAAATTGGATGAAATAAGTGAGTGACGGATCTTGAAAAAACACGTTACTCTATCGGCCTCGATTACATTGCAATGATTTGGAACTTTTTCCTGATTTTTTCATAAAATTCATCAATATCTCGGAAACGGTGCGTCCAAGAGCATTTTTGACAATTCTGGACCCCTCTTTAGGAAACACCATCTTTGCCAGTTACGGGCTATACAACGGTAAATTATTGTATATGCCCATGGGAGCTCTTATAAGCGTATGTTAAAAGCGACATTATAAAACGTAATTATTTAAAATATCAATTATTATGCTGGTTAAAAGGAGAATATTCATTTTAAATAGACTTCATTATTAACAATTATTATAGGCCCAATATGACTTGTTCTAACAAACCTAATCTAAAAATTAGCGTAGAAATTAATTCTAATTTAAATCATCTGTTATCAATCAATTAATTTATTTCCTTAAATAAACCAATTAAACATAAATTACATATGTATGTATTATAAAGGAACAAAAAATGCCCACATGTGCCTAAGCCTGTGAGTGGGCACGAGTTGCTCAATATGCACACAATGAGGATAAAAGTAAACAAAATAAAAGGATTGCATTAACATTATCATGTCGAGCTGAGACAATCTACTAACAAAACTAAACTACTAACTATTATTAGGTTTCCAAAGAAGTTGTCCCTGCAAAACTAACATAAAACAAAATGTTATGTTGAAGCAAAATTGTTATGGAAATCCATTGATCAACACAGAAATTCTTTCACCAGCTAAAGTAAATTAAATTGCCAAATTAGCTTTTTTAATTATTTACTGTAAACTTCTGCTTTTGTCTGTTTGAAATAATTTGAATATTTCAATACATTCCCCTGAACGCAGGCTTTGCAAATCATTTAACAAAAGCACATTAAGTACATCGATGCAGGGCTATAGCCCTGACATCGATGTACAAGTTTCAATGTATAACATCGATGTTTTGTTAAGTGGAAATTTCTAGTCAGCTTCTGTATAATAAGGCTGCAAAACAGCTGAGCGTATTTCATAAAATTTTACGATATCAACTTAAAAATCGCCACTCAACTTAAAAACGTTATAACAAATGCAATATAGCAAGTTTGAAGTTCTTATCTTGAAAATGATTGCCATATTTTCAACCTATTTTTGAGCTTGTGCTGCAATGTCCACGGATGAAACCATACTACCATGCACCCACGACTATTCATTTATTGAAAATTTTCAAGATATTGACTATCACATTTATCACATATATTTATCAGAATATTTTTATAATCTAATTTTTAAACCGATATCTTGAAAATTGTTGATTCTGAAGCATTAAATTAAGTAATAATTGATCTCGGGAGTGTAAGCGCTCTCTCTTTCAAAATACGCCTAAAGAGTCTTTAAAAGAGACAAAAAGTCTTTAAAAGGGAGTCTTTAGAAGTACCCCCTGCCTAAATGGGGGTCCCAGCGTGGTCGGACATATTTTTCAAGGGCAGATTCGGAATCTGTGATCCTTAAAACCCCTGTATACATATTTTGATAAGTTTTCATGAGTTCAAACAATTTTTATAAATTATAGAAAATGATGCACTTTTAGATGCACTTTATGCATGCCCAAAATGCACTTTTTGTCTGCCGACAGGGTATTATGTAGACTTTTTTCCTGATACTTCTCCGAATACAATGCCGAAACTGCATCTCGATCGGTGCTGTAGAAAAATATTTAGTTACTCTGGATGATTTTGGTCTAATTTCCCAGGTTTATCTAGAGACTCAAAACTATTTGACCGAGTTCACTAAAACTTTCACAGTTTAACCATAGATCTATCATTACCAGGATTGTTTAGACATTACAGTTACCTTAGTCTAACGGGTTGAAATGGGGTTATTATCCCTACAAAATAAATATAAATTAAACTATTATCCTACAAGAAAAACTTCAAAAATTATGCAATATTATTATATTCTCAAAAACTACTCAACTAATTTCACCCTTTACACATATTAGTACCATGATTGTTTATAGAACAACCAAAGAGTTTAAAATGGAGTAGCTACCCCTATACAATAAAAATAAATTGCACTAACTTCCTACAAACTTAAATCTAAATTTGTGTAATATTCTTAAGTGGCATAAAAACGTTTTAAAATTCGATTACTTTAGTCAAAATAATTAAATGGAATTTAAAACTAAAATTAAATCAAGCTATAGCGAATTATTGTTGGGTCCACTAGTTTGAATATAAAAACAGTAAATATTTTTAGTCATATGTACTATTATTCTAAATATATTGAACTTGTCTCTTTACCTGATATTACAAGTAATCTGTAATAAAAAAGTTTTAATACATTTTTGCAAGGCATGGCATTCCTTAAACATTAGTTACTGATGCTGGATCTCAATCTACTGCTAATTTATTTAAACAAAATGTAAATGATTATGAATACAAACATATAATAATAAGCCCAAAACATTCACATCAAATGGCTCAGCATTAGCAGCTGTTAAAATAGCTAAAGGGATACTTTAAAAAATGTGATTATGATAAGACAGATCCATATTTATCTTTATTGTGTTATAGAAATACTGAAAAACCTTCATTTGCCTTCACCAGCAAAGTTATTGTTTTCTCGAAATCTAAATACCTTTTTACCACATAATAGTAGTTATCTTAAGTCAAAATTAGTCAAACCAAAATTATTAGCACTAAGAAATAGAAGCAAAAAAGCTGTACAAAAGTATTATAATAACACAGCCAAGCCTTTACCAGATATAAATGTCAATAACATAATGTTACTTAAAAAAAAACCTTTAGAACTTTCTTGAACTCCTAGGAAATGTATAAGTAAAGAAACGATTTATGTCATAAAAGATGAAAATAATAAAAAATATCAAATATTTTTTTAATTAATTATATATTTTCCAACTGGAAATATTCTCAATAAAAATACTTGTTCTTATGGGAAAATTAATACTGTTAATATCAGAAGTTTTGAAGAAAACTAGATTTTTAAAAAATATTGTAATTAAACAAATGGATGGTTACATTACTAAAAATGACGACAAGTTAACAATCCTAAACAAACTATGTGCAGATCAAATAGTTTAATTTTAATTGAATTTGTATTTTAGTAAACAGTTGTGCTTGTTTTACACTTTAATTTCTTTAACAATAATTTACTTGGCTATTAGATTGTAAAATTGTCATATCATAAACTAACATTATTAGTCAATCATGTAAAGATTAAGAACTTTTATTTTATCAGAGAGGAATGTTGAATTTGTTGATGTAATGTTGTAAATTATAAACTACATTAACATAGATAAACCTTGTGAAAATAGTATGTACTTGATCATAGACAACATACATGGTATATCCACTACAATCAAGATGGCTACTTTGTGCAAGACCTGTAGTTCACTACATTAATTATTATAAATCATTATTTATAATAAATAACCTTTGCTAAGTAATATAAGTGTTTTCGTTATAAATCATAATCAAGGTATAACCCTTGAATTATTTTAAGAATTATTGGCTAAACAAACTTAAACCCTCTTTTACGTCTAAAATTATTCCATTACAAGCAAGTATTACAAGTATTACTTTGGTGAAATAAGAACTTCACAAATAGGCGATGATAACCACCCAGGGTTTTAGCCTATAAAAATTTAAAAAAATAATAAAAAAACTTCACAAATTTGAATTTAAGTTCTTGAATTATAGTTCAAAAGTTTCAAATTTTAAAATTATAACTGTTTAGTGAGTCAAATTAAATAATGTTTCAAACATTTTGTTCAGTAAATAAAATAAAACAAGAAATACTGAGACCTTATTTTTAACACAACGGAACAGATCACTGCAAATCGGGTTTAGAAATTTGTCAAAATAACTGCCTTTGTTTGTTTCCTTTTGTTCTGCAGGTCACCTTTAGGTTTGCTTCTGGAAAGTTTAGCAGGTAAAGGGTGTCATTGTATCTCATCCGTCCGATTTGTTTCTGTCATAATAGATTTATTACACTCCCAAAGTACCTGCACTATGTCTTTTTGTTAATATCTTGAATATTACTAGACTAGAAACTTTTCTTTTATAAACATGTCAACCCATGAAAAATATATTGCATTATCAAAAAGCCGATGGAGTTAACAACATTTTAGTCTCTTGCTACTAAGAAATTGTTAAAAATATGTTTTTCCACCTTTACGTACTAAACTAGAAATAATGTAAACTAGAAATTTTAAACTGTTTCAAGAAACTTCAAGGCTTTTTATATCAATACGAGTTAATTGCTTTTATCCGAGTTTGATAAAAGTATATTTGGTCTGTTAAAGTTTCTTTTGTTCAAATTACAGATTATTATATTTAATACTTTAAACTGATGTTAAAAGAAGTTTTTAATATTTTTGAAAGAATAGGCCTACTATCACAACCAGCACAGTTGTGTTATGGTAGTTTAAATTGAGACTAAGATAACGGGAAACAAGAAAACTATGCTACATTATTACGGGTTTTATTCGATTAATAGCTTGTAAACCCGGGTTTTTTTTATACTGAGATAAGAGAGTACATGTTATAGGTCATGCTTGTAAAGAGTTTTAAAGTTCTTACAACTTTGACAGTAAAATCCAGTTATTGATGATTTTGGGTTAACATTCATACTTTTAAAGTTTAATGTATTCAAGAAATCTGTTACAAGAATAAAACATTTAATTGCAAATCGAACTTAAAAAAGTTTCCTCAAATCTATACAGATTAAATGCTGGCTTTAACAGACACTTTAAAAGAGTCACACTATTGCATCCGTCGCGATACGTTTAGTCAACATAAGTTTGGTTCATATTGTTTTGACTGCGTGTCTGCCTGCACCAAATTGAATGCCTCCGCATGTAACTATCAAACTGCCGTATTTGCTATAGTAGTCTTATAAATAATACTGTACAGGGTGTCCCCGAACTCTCTGGTCTACTTTTGTGGATGTGTTCCTGGGATCGAGACAAACATATATCACAATATAAAGTCTAAGGTACTTAAGTTTTCGTCTGTCTGTCTGTGTGTGTTTTCTACAAAATAATTCATATCTAGAGAGCGGTTTGACCGACTGAGTTTAAACTTGACATTAAGTTTAACCTAATAATGGTAAGAAAAATAAACGATTTTATCAAATCATGCGCATCAAAATAGAGAGTTAAAAAGGCTACAAAAAAGCCTTTTATGTTGACATTTTTTTTAAACTGTTTGAATTTCCAGTAATTCAGGTTTTAAATTTTCAAACAGAAGCCATTTTGAACCGCATAATTGGATATAATCGATTATATATTTTTTTAATAGATCATTGTCAGGTTATCCTTTATGTCATGTTTGAACTCAATCAATCTAGCCGTTATCTAGATAAAAATTGTTTAAGGAAAAAAAACAAAATGACGGCTATGGGAAAACAAAGCCGCCATATGTGCTGAATCATACCCTAGAATATTTCAGAGTCATTACGGAACATCCTATATATACATAAAATATCTTATTAAGGCATGCAAAAAATTCCAAAATTGTGGCACGTATGCTGTTGTTATGTTTAACAAAATAGTATCCTTCAACCGATTGTTTTCATATTTCTCCATCCGATAGGGAATTAAAAGGGCTACAAAAAGTGTGTCTTGAAATGTTTCTTAAAATGTACAGTTTTTGGGTAATTCAGGTTTGAAATTTTTAACAGTCTCCATTTTGAAACGCATAATAGAATATAATATTTTATTTTTAATAAAATAGATCATTGTTATTTTAAGCGTCATGTAAAGTTTGAACTCAAATCTGTCAATCCGTTGTCTAGATATTAATTATTTTGTAAAAAAAACACATACAGACTGACAGACGAAAAGTAAGCACCGTAGACCCAAGTTTATACAGTATTGCGAAATATGTTTGTCTCGATCCCAGGAACAAATCCACAAAACTGGACCAGAGAGTTTGGGGACACCCTGAATATCAAACTTAAAGACATTAAGTATGTTTATAAATACAAAGCTGGTAACGAAATAAATAGGGTTTCATGAATAAAAATATCGCTTTAAACTTAAACAGTAAAGTAACGAATGATTTATTAAACAATATATTGATAATGTTAACATTTCTCATACAATGTATTTAAATCTCCACTAAATTGAGCCCAATTACAAAATGAACCTAATAACGATCTGGGAAAAATTTCTTTAACATAAAATACGCGGCCAAATATTTAGACCTATATTATCTCGTTCAAACATGTTATATTATTATTATTTGTATTACATAAACGGAAAAGGTATTGACTGTGTAGTTACATCATAAATCCCAAATATTTAGAGCAGAGTTTATAATAGGAGGAATAGAAAGCAGTTAAGGGGGCATTACCCTGTCTGTCATATTGAATCTCATTCCCATAAGAGCAATGCTACAGAATAAGTAATTTTTTCCGTTTATTCGTGGAATAAATTAAAAAATTTGGTTTAATTTTGAAGTACTGTCATATGAGGATGTTGATTGCTGAATACATTTTCAAAACCCGTTTTATTGTTTTCATAAACGTATGATATAAATAGTAAAAAATAGTAAACTTTATTAATTTTTTACTCAGTTGCAAAAAGAGATATTGCAAAAAACCTTTGCAATCAACACCCACAATCTATTTTACAGCTTTCGTTTTTTGACAAAAACAGCACAAAAATATGCTTAATAGTGAATGTATGTTTGGTTTGTATATCTCATTTTAATTTAAAAGATATTATAAAATAAATTTCATTCAAGTCATATTAACAAAATCATAAAGGTAACGTATTAAATATTTAGTACTTAAACGAATATAAAGTTCAAAGAATTCCAGGAATAACTTCCGAAACAAAAGGATCCGAATTGTGTAGTGCAAGTGAAGTAAAATCAGAAGAATACGTATTGTGTGTGTAGTGTATGTGGAAGTACAGTATAATAAAAGAATCAGTTCAAATAGTTAAAGTAAGTAGGAAGTAAGTAATTAATTGTAAGGGCAGACCTCAAAGTATCAAAGTAACATATATTATATCGAAATTATGTGTCGATTCTAAGTAATGCAAGATAATAACATTTTGATAAAAGAACCATTTAAATAGTAAAGGAAATTGCATATTGTTCAATCAGTACAGTTTCCTTTACATTAAATTTAATCATATTCAAAGTAACGGTACAGCGGTATGTTGTTAGTTTAGGATATTCAAAGTAGTTTGTCATTAAGTAGAAATTTTAGAATGGTATATTTAATTATTTAATATAAATAAACTGTATATTGCATATTTGTACAGTTTATCAAGTTTCAAAATATTGTCACTTAATCTTTATAAAATATAAAATCTCTCTCAATCAAAATTATAAAGTATTAAATAGATTTGCAAAATTTTACTAACTAAACACTTACAGTAACTTATAAAATGTTTTAATATTAATTATATATATACATTAGTCAGACTTACTTGTATCTGAAATTATTCCTACCAGTTGTTTATTTCTCTTTTGGAGTCATCCTTCACGCTAAGCGCAATTGACTAAATAAGGGTCTGGTGGAGCCCCCAGAGTTAAAGTTTTAGCTTAAATCATAATTTACATGGACCTACATGTGTGCCAAATTTCATACAAGTTCATGTAGTACTTTTTGCGTGACTAACAGTCAAACATATACACATCTCAACATCCAGACAAACGTTCAAACTTTTACATTTATAATATTAGTAGGATTAATACAAATACAATGTCTGTATCAATACAAACAAAGAGGTTGTATACGTAACCTAGAAATGTAATCTAGGATAGGTTTTATATTTAACAAAACAAAAGATCATATATTTTTATTATAGGCCAACTTAAATCGAAGATTTTAACCTAAAATATATTAAACAACTATAATTTAGTCAAAACTGTATTATTTTTCTCTTTAAAATGCACTCAAATTTTTGTCGTCAGGAGGCCTATATTTGTAAATAATTTTAAAATATTGTTTTATGTCTGAAGGCATATATAAATGAATATTTCTTATAAATAAAAATTCATTTCCGAATGTTTGTGTCCGCAAAACTTAACAGTATTGGAATTCTAAAAAAGAAGAAAAAGTTTCTCATTCAACATTTTACTTAAAGATCAAAAATACATTTTGGAAAACATAACAAAGAATTTACATTTTAATCATAGGAATAATTAAATCAACTATTTTAACCCCCAAAAATATCAAAATATAGCTATTTAGGCTAAAGTATATTATTTTTCACTTTAAATTTACCCAAGTTTTCATCATAAAGTTTTCTGTAGATATACTATCTAAACGTCAAAAAAACGCTCAAAATTTACGGTTTTTATCGGAACTTCGGAATAGAAATTATATACAAACACTTTTCTATTAAAATCCAAAATTGTGTAAAAATTTCAAGTCAATCCTAATTTTTCAAGTTTTGCCGCCACAAACATAAGGAAGCTATATTTTTACACACAAAGATGGGGTATTATAAGAAATATTATATTCTTTTTTAGTGGAATCGGGGTATTTTGAAACAATAAAGACTTTTTATGAGGTTTTAAGTCTTTTTGTTATATCATAATGTGAATTACACAAATTTTAATTTCATGATGTAAATGGCTTAAAATTTAAGGTTTATAATAGATTTAAGGTATTTAAGATTTTAAAGATTTAGGGTGTCTAATTTGTAGAATTTAGTAAAAAATGTTTCTTTTTAAATTTCTAGTTTCAAAAAAGATGTTTAATGTACTCAATTCAACTAGAAATAAGATAAGTTTAATGTAGTGAAACGTTTTCATCCAAGAGTAGGTAAACAAAATAATAATAAACCTTTCGGTATAAGGATAAAAAAATGAATACATGTGTATCTTGTTTCTTTGAATAAATGCATACAAAACTTAAATAAACAACGTGAAACTCACACCCGCTTTTAGATATTAGTGTCTTTAATTACGATACTACATTACAAAGATTCTCCTTTAATTATATATAATGTTTTAGTATTTATATTTCTTTATTAACAACATAATACTTTATAATAATAAGTATCATACGTGTTTCAAATAAAGTGATTGTGTAATTTTCATTGAAAATCATACAGTGGTAAAATATTTGTCCACACCTTGGTTGTGTCTAAATATGACAAGAAGTACTGTAATTACGCTTTTCGCCCAAATACAGCAGCACCAGCAAGCCGTCTCATTATGTATAGGATGCACGGCATGCCGTACCTGACTGCGTTTCGGGAGGACTGACTGGCTTTCGGACAGATGACTGCCATACCGAGTAAAATACCAGAGCGGTGACTGACTCACCGGGCGCAGATGAATGTATATATATATATATATATATATATAT